>CM077523.1:15274702-15463471 GCA_039654895.1 Mongoloraphidia duomilia
GAGCGTCGAGCGACTGCATGAGGCCGCACCTTTAAGGTGCATTTTCATGTGACGCTAGACGCTGGCGTCTAGCGTCAAATGTGGTCACGTGACATAAACGCCATCTTGAAAAACTGTAGCGTCAAGTTCCAGCGTCAAATTTTAGCGTCAGCAGACAGCAAGGTTTTGACAGTTGTAAACTTGTAAAGAGAGCGTCAAATAAAGACATCCATAAATCAAAACCCTGGTGAATTTGTTATAATAATTAATAAATAAGCTCTTTGTAAATTTATTAACAGAAAAGACAATGTCTGAATACGATTATCAAAAATGGATATATGAGTGTAAAAAAATAATTTGGCAAGCGCAAATTAAACGACTTAGATGAAATAGGGTTATAGCTACTCTTGTACTTAATGAAATTGCTATACAGAATAAAAAAAATATATCAGAAAAAAACGTTTTTGGGTTCATCCATTATTTGAACTGCACTTTTTGTAATAAAACTTTATTGATACTTGATGCACTAATCTGTACCTAGCTGTAGAAAACTCGCATCACTAATGACCAGAAACAACTAATGACGCCAGCGTAAAAGCTAAACAATGTTTAGCTTTGACGCTACAGTTTTTCAAGATGACGTTTATGTCACGTGACCACATTTGACGCTAGACGCTAGCGTCTAGCGTCAAATGTGGTCACGTGACATAAACGCCATCTTGAAAAACTGTAGCGTCAAGTTCCAGCGTCAAATTTTAGCGTCAACAGACAGCAAGGTTTTGACAGTTGTAAACTTGTAAAGAGAGCGTCAAATAAAGACATCCATAAATCAAAACCCTGGTGAATTTGTTATAATAATTAATAAATAAGCTCTTTGTAAATTTATTAACAGAAAAGACAATGTCTGAATACGATTATCAAAAATGAAATTCCCATATTTTTGACTTAAATAACCGGCGAAAGTACACGAATTATAAGGAATAAAAATTAAAAATATAACTATGCTTACTTTTTTGTAGGTAATTATATGCACTACCAGAATATGAGAAAAAATAAATTGTATCTTGAGAAATTTTAATGTTTTTAGTATTCAATAAAAAAAAATCGTTTTGTTCTAAGTGAGACGGGAATTTTAATTAACCATCGAAAAACCATCAGGTGATAGTATTTTCCTTAATAAATAGGTACTTTCGAAGTAATAAAATCAATGGGTTAAATTCGTAGAATCAACCCCCAAGTAGCAACATAAAGCAATTCTTTAGCAAGCCTGTGTGTTGATACTTGATGCACAACTCAGTACCTAGCTGTAGAAAACTCGTATCATTAATGACCAGAGACAACTAATGACGCCAGCGTAAAAGCTAAACAATGTTTAGCTTTGACGCTACATTTTTTTCAATATGGCGTTTATGTCACGTGACCACATTTGACGCTAGAAGCCAGCGTCGAGCGTCACATGAAAATGCACCTTTACACTTTGGAAGTCTTGCGTTTTGGCAAATCTGATATAGTCGTGATGAAAATGGCGGCGATTTTAAAAACGGATGTCAAAATCTTAATGTTATTCTGAATATTTCAATACTTTCTACAATATACATTAAACCTTGCGAATTTATTTACGTTTTGTCATGCGATGCGGAATTTATTAATAGGTAAGGAAGTCAATTGCTCGCACTTTGGTCGCTTTGCGGCTAGCTACATTTGATCTCTAGGGGGGGGGGGGGGCAACTGCCCCCCCTTGGCGACGCCCTTGCGGCCTGACAGGACCGGACTTACAAGTTTTTTGAAAACACTAGTAGCGACACAGATTTACTTACTAAAGGGTGTATTTAATTTGATGCAGATTCTAGAATGATAATAATATTGCAATTAAGAAAAAAAATATTATTTTAAGGGATGTATTATTATAGAGGTTAAATTTTTTATTTTGTCCAAAAACAAGCTTAAGTTCACATAATAGTCACAAGGCCGGTATTAGCAAATACGCTATATTGTCGGCAGGGTTTGGCACTGCGACCCGAGTTTTTTTTTATTGTCAATAAAAATAGTCACAAAAAAAGATTAAAAAATACCGAGAAGCAGAAATCTGTTAATAAAAAAATTAAAACTGGCTGGTATCGAATGTGGGCCCCGTTTTTTTTTTAAATTAATTAAAGTGTTAAAAGTGCGTCGACCATGAAATTTGGAAGACATTTTAAGAGCCTAGGTTGAACGACGTAAATATAAATCCTCTTGCGTACTCTTGGGCAAAACTTCCAAATATGAAAATCTGATAATGCTAAGTTGCGTTCTATAGAAAGATAGAGAGGATATTCCTGGAGTTATACATGTTCGGAACTACCCAACTCTAGTCTTGCGTACCTTGACTGAGTTTAAGTTGGTTTAAACTTTAAAGTGTTTATAAATACAGAATATGAAAAAACAAATATGGAATAATAAGTTGATGAAAACATAACGGGGACGAGTGGTTTCTAATACTATAACAGTTAATTTTTCATTTGCTTTCGGTAAATTTACAGTGGCTGATAAATAAACTACCTATTTATATATATTTTTTATTAATATCATTGTTAATAATTTAGACATTATGTTAATTTTAAACAATTCATTTTAATAAAAAAACAGTTCATTTTTAATTTTATAAAAAATAACAACGCTTTTTAGCTTATTATAACTTGCAAGAGTACTTAAAAAAAGCCTGGAAAAAGAACTTTAAACTGACAGGTTACACGTCCAGAATTATTAAAATATTTAACTTCCTCAAATATCTGGCAACGCCGGCACGATATCGATGGGGCCTTTTTACAAGTTTTTTAAAACACCATAACGAAGGTGTATACAAAAATTACTAATAATATATGACTTGTGGAACGAGCGCCAGCTATGAAACATTTGTTGTCAGGGCCAGCTCTAGGAGCGGACAACCCGAACATGTGTCCGTAGCGGTAAATCTAAAGAGCGGTATTTTGGCTGTGAATGTGACACGTCATGTTTCACTTGATAATATTCACACTCGACTAAATTATAAATAATGATGGCATTCAAGATACTGACAAATTATTAATCATCAAATTTTATTTTTTTACCTCGAAACGCTGTAATAACAGGTTTCTGTTGCAATTTGGCTTGCCAAGAGGGATGAAGACTTTGAACTGGTTCTACTGAAACTGAACTAAAAGATTTTTTTTCATTTTCGAATGTGTTTTTTTTGTTTTTATTATGGACGTTTGTTCTAGTTTCAAAAGTATTTCTATTGTTTTTATTAATTGAAGAAGTGTATTGTTTTCTGCCTCTATTATAATAAATTGTATGATCTTCATCAAAATTTTGAAATTCTTTCTTTCGTTTTTTATTTATAGTCGTTTCAAAATGGTTATTTTTTTTTGGAATCCCAGAACTGTCTTCGTTTTGTAGTTCTCTAGGTGGTGCACATGTGAAATATTCTTTATCGTCTAAAGTACAGAAAAAAGAATCGACTATTTTTTCTTTACGATCAACATTTGTGGTTTCTTTAGCTTTTGAACGAATTTCAACGTCTTCTCTTTCAGCTGCAGGTGATTTTTCATTTTCTTCAGTCAGAAATGTGTGAAAATCCTTAACAACCGTTGATTTATTTTCATATGAATCAGAAATTTTTTTCTTTTCAGTTTTAATTTTTTGAAGTGATTTTATTTTTTCATTCTTTACTTCATTCAAATTGCATTCTTTTAAATTTTCACCTTCAGAGGAATTTTCAACAATTGTTTGAGTAACGTTTTTATGTTTTTTGTTTTTCGTCTGTTTTAAATTTTCATCTCCAGGGGAAATTTCAGCAATTGTTTGAGTAACGTTTTTTTGTTTTTTGTCTTTCATCAGTTTTAAATTTTTACCTTCAGAAGAATTTTCTACAATTGTTTGGGTAACGTTTTTTTGTTTTTTGTTTTTCGTCCGTTTCTTTGTAGATTTAAAAATGTCATCGATAGATATTTGATATTTACTGTGAAAATCTTCAATACGAGAGACGACGGTTTTGTGAGAAACAAGTTTATTTAAAGCATGCTTCTCACACTCTGACTGAGGATTTTCCAGAACATTTTGTAAATTTTTTGTTGTTGATAATGCGTACTTTGATACATTGTGTTCTTTTAATTTCTGAAATTTGAAATTATTAAATTAATAATACTTTTTTTAGGAAAAATATCAAAACAAAAGCTTGTTTAGTCATTTCATAACTGCAGTGGGGCATAAGCATTATAGTCTAAGAGCTGATAACACTTTTTTTATGTGTTTATATGAGACTTGGAACTTAAAAGATGACTTTTATATATCTCTACAAGGGGTGTATAGTCTGTCAATTCAAACGCGGGGCAAAACCACCCCATATTTTTTTTTGTTCACTTTTGCGAAAAAATTACCTGGCAGACGAATATTGTAAAACATTTTTTCACGCCAAGGGAAGTGACGAAAGCGCGCGCTAAAATCTGACTGCAACCATGATATCGTGGATTATTATTATTATTATTACTACTAAAGACAATTATTATTAACGGGACATAATAATAATATAATATGATGGACGAGAAAAAACAATGATATGAATTATTACTAAAGTTTAATTTTTTCATTTATGATATATTATAATATTGATATAGCTATCTCTCGTACTCGCGCGCCTGCCTATTGTTCTCTCTGTCGAGCTCACATGAAAATAAATATTTCTTAGTTTTTTTGATGTTAGCCCCGCCAGAAGCGTCTGTCCTTTAAGAGTAATTATTTAAATATTATTATAAAAAACTGTTGCTGAAATGACAGACTTTATATTATATAAAATTCAATACATTTTTCAAAAACTTAAAAATCGTCTGTCAGGGAGTTAGCCCCGTATAGACTTTACTAATGAAAAGAAAAAGCTGTCCAAATTTCAAGTATTATAATAAACACACATAAGTCTAACTTTTTCGCAAGGGTGAACAAAAAAAAATATGGGGTGGTTTTGCCCCGCTTTTGAACTGACAGACTAAATTACCCCTTGTAGTCATCTTTTAAAAAAAGTTCCAAGTCTTATATAAACACATAAAAAAAGTGCTATTGGCTTTCAGGCTATTATGCAGTAATAGTATAGCCGGACACTTGCTGTATCTGGCCGGATATCAAAATAACATAACACATTAAAATTGATTTAATAATAATTTTGTATTCAAGCTTTTGTAATGTTACGTTCTTTGAAATATAAAACAGTTGGCAAAACCAAAAGTGCAGTTTTCCTTTATATGAAAAAAAAAATATATTAGTTAAATAAAACATTAATAAATAAATAAAAAAACAATAGGTACCTACATTAAAAAAAATAGGAAGAAATTAAAAAAAATATAAATAAATAAATATCAAGTGAAATAATAATATAGAATAGATGTAAAAAAAAAATATTATGATGTCGGTCGAAAACGAACCGGCGAACTTGTCGTAGGAGGCAAGAGCTCTGACCATTAGTTTACGAACTCGATGTACGACACTTTTATGGTATAGCAGTGTAGTAGCACCTAGTTTTTCTACGATAATTTAAATAAGGTTCTAGTTTGATAGTAAACAAAGCGAATAAAATATAAATCAAAGCGATTCGTCAAGAATTGCGATCTGTAGAGCTCGGACGTACGTACGTACAGACCAGCCGACAACTGCTGTTCGCGATTTTCAGTTACAATTTTAGGAGTAATTATGAACTCGAATCAATCTAAAAATGATTCTATTTTATAGAACAGAATTTCGTCTTTTCAAAAACTATAATTTTAATGTTCGTGCGAAATTAACTTACATATAACTTCTTGTATGAACAAATCTCCACTTTGACGCGCAAAGCGATAATAGAGCACATCCGTTAGACGTACTGTAGTGGTATGTGCAATAATTTTAAAAAATTTCCACTAAATTATTACTAACAACACTCATTGAAAATGGCGCGAATATATAGCACTTATAAATTTAATTTGTAGTGTTTGTATTCAGATTATTTGGTGTTTAGCATCGAGTTATAAACATAATATTATTGAGGGCTAGTCTACTACTGCGCATCCAAATGCGCTGGATAGAGAAAGCATGAATAACAAGGAAAGCGTCTATCTCTCTCTAGCTTTTTCTTGTTAGTTGTTATTTGGTCGCTATGGTTATATTCAAGTTGCGACGCAGACATTGCCCAAGGTTAGTAGAGTATAGGTTGCCTCATCCCGATAGATAGTAGTGGGGGGGATGACGTCACTCAGAATATACCATGCTTGCTCACTTCAATAGAAAAGATCAGACGATGGACGCTGCTAATTTTTGGAAATAAAAATCACAGTAACCATGGTAGTGTGATATGTTTTTTCAATACTTAATAGAAACATGATTCTTCTGTTAGTGAAAAAAATATGATAAGTTGTCAATTTTGCGATAGCTGTTAAGTGTTATGGTGTTTTGTGGTTATTTTTAATATTTTGTGAATATAAAAGATAAAATAATTAATTTATCAATTTGTTAGTTAATTTTATTCGTTTCTTAAATTTAAAAAATAGGTAATTAACAAGATCTGCCATTTCTTGAGCATTATTTAATTTTTTGTTTGTTTATATTATAAATATTAAAACCTAAATTTTGTAATAAAAATAAAAATTATCCTATTTTTAAACATCTATTCTTCTATTTATTGTCTTCTGCCAATTTTACGAAAAAATCTGCACGAAGCACCTAATATAAATAAGCATAATCTTCAACAATTTTTGTACTTGATTTAAACTAAATTCTAGCTGACGTCATTCCCGCGCTTACGCTGATTGGTCAGATGGAATGAGGCAACCTGTACTCTAATAACCTTGGACATTGCCTCTGTTTTCAAAATTTGCACGGCACACTCTGTAGGGCCTAATGAGCGTGACGAAGACGACATTTCCTCGGAATCAGAATTTTCTTTTTAACGGAAATTGGCTCGCGCAGCTCAGACTAGCAATCTAATTATAGACGTCGTTGGTGTTTAGTAGGTAACAAACATTTTTCCAGATATCCGGTCAATTTACTATCCTGTGCATTCCTGAACAATTGTTTCATTTTTACGCCCCGCCCAACATGTATTCTTACAGATTACAATAAACATTATGCTTACCTTAATAATTAATATTTCATTGGCAAAACGATCGGCTTTTTGATCAAATTTTGCTTTCTGTTCTTTGGTACCATGTCTTGCACGTAATTGTTTTATTTGACGAGTCAATTTATGGATGAGATGAATTTTAGCCTGCTTTACAGCATTCCGAAACAACACGACCTGTAATGACCATTATTATAAATAAAATTTCAGCGATATATGTGAAAAAAGTGGGTGCGTGTACTTGTGACCCTACGGGTCGCCATTTTACCATTATTTACATATTATGCTAAACTTTTTTGAACGTATCTTTACAATAGTTTTCAAAAATCGATGTATGGTAAGTAAAATTCAATTTTAATTTAATGTAAATTAAATAGTAATTTAATGTTTTTCAATTAATTATCTTTAATAAAAGTACATATGGCCGCCACCATTTTATTTTTTTGTGTCCTATAAAACTCTCAAATATCAATTTCCAAAAGGATCGGACAATTTTTACAAAAGTATATATGGCACCCATTTTGAAATCTGACGCCATTTTATTTTTTTGCGTCTCAATTATTAACATAAATATTTTACAAAGAGGGAGAGAGAGAGTGAAAATAATTTTCTGTAAACAGGGCACGTTATTGAAAGTTGCCGTTTGTAAAAACTGAAAAATTGACTTATTTTAAGGGTGTACTCAGGCGCGGATCCAGCCCTCAAAAAAGGTTGTAATCACGGCTTCCCGAAAATCGGCCAAGTGCGAGTTGGACTACTGACTCGGTCACGATCTATACATTGCATTCCTACAAAGGAGACGTTAATGTATGACGCCCCGGCCAAGACATTGTACAGTGTATAGGTCCACGCGGGCAAAGCCGCAGGGCGAACACTAGTAAATTAATAAACCTGTAAAATGTTAGCCTGTTTGCTCACGAAAATTACAAAAGTAAATGTGTGTTTGTTTGCACATCACAATATCACATCTAGACTCTAAACTACTGAACCGATTTTGATGAAACTTTTACAGTTTGAAAGCATATCAGATTTTAGATTTTTATAACATCAGCCTATCGACCTCAATTAGGGTTGTGGGCATGCCCACAACGGTGGATCCGCGCTTGGGTGTACTAAGAGTTTTAAATTTGTTAATACATATCCACATATGAATTCAGATACATGATACGGTTTTTAAATATACGAGAAGGATACTGTAGACATTGTAGCGTCTAAAATGTAATACCACAATGTCCATACTGCATGTACCTACATATTAGAAAATACCTTTGATTAAAGAATACTCTATGGAAAATACATTATTTTGTGGGTAGGATTTGGCGAGAGTGAGATATTATAGAATATAGATTACAGACACTCGACAGCTGAGGGCATTAGCGTGTTAGGATTTGGCACTGCGATCGGCTTTTTTTTGTAATTGGTCACTAAATTACACATTTGATATTATCGCACTTGCGACATTCTTGATGGCTTACTTATAAATTGTATAAAATTTCGCGTGTTGAAATATCTATTTGTGAACATATAATTTTAAAAATCAGTCGTGAACTTTCAAATTACATTGCTGTCGAAAACGTTCTACTTTGCAATTTGCAGGTAGGATTTTCAATTCAAATTGGATCTAAAATTTTTTTGTAATTTTATACAATTTTACCAGCAACTTCGCTCGCGTTAATTACGGTTTTAACAGTAATCTTATCTCAGCACGATCGAAGCTGGGAAAAAAATACCCTATATTTTAAGTTTGGATACCAATAGATATAGACGGAGAGCCCGTCAGATTTCCTACGTGTCAAATACACAGACAACTTTGTGTGTTAGCATTGGGCCACAATTATTATTATTCTTTTCTGCCAGATCATGATTGACGTCACTTCCAATCACTTTTTGGATTGTCTTATTATAGACCGAGAGCTAGTGACAATTTTTTGGTGTTATTTATTCAAGGCCTTATTTTTGTGAAGATGTTGAGGGAGGCATATTAAAGTGCTCTGAGTAAGGGATTTTGCTAGATAGCGGTATAGGAGGGATGCAGACCGCCCCCAACATGTAACAAAAAAAATGGTTATAATTATTATTGCTTCAAGGCTGAAATTGTTTGTATAGCTTGTCGGTGACCCAGTAATGCCACTGTAATATTTGCTGATCGATTTGTCAGTATTAAAGGGGTGGCAGATCACCCTAAACGTGTCATGTACCCGACGAAATTTATATTATTAGTTCAAGGTTCCAATTTTAATATGTTGTTACGGCGACTGTTTTAAGCATAATATATTTCAATTTGCAGAACAAAATGTCGGTATTAACCCCCTTGCAGAACAATCTATACACCTAGGCGAGCAAGTTTCCCTCTAAGAGAGGGGGTTAATACCGACATTTTGTTCTGTAAATTGAAATATATGCTTGAAACAGTCGCCGTAACAACATATTAGAATCTGAACCTTAAACTAATAATATAAATTTCGTCGGGTACATGACGCGTTTAGGGTGATCTGCAACCCCTTTAATACCGATCAATCGATCTGCAAATATTATAATGGCATTATTGGGTCACCAACAAGCTATACAAACAATTTCAGTCTTGAAGCAATAATAATTGTGACCATTTTTTTGTTACATGTTGGAGACGGTCTGCATCCCTCTCATACCGCTATCTAGCAAAATCCCTTACTCAGGGCACTTTAATATGCCTCCCTCATCTTCACAAAAATAAGTCCTTGAATAAATAACACTAAAAAATTGTCAGTAGCTTTCGGTCTATTATGCCACCGGCTACATAAATAAAATTGACGACAAAATGTCAGTCTCAAAGAGTACTTTCATGTCATTATAGGATGCCAGAGTTCATCTTGCCGCACCACTTGGCAGCTCTAATTTTAAGATTTTTGTACTATTTTCTTATGTCATTGACTACATAAATAAAATTGACGTCAAAATGTTGGTCTCGACGAGCACTTTTATATCATCAAGGGTTGCCACAGTTCATCCTGCTGCAACCTTTTGGCAGCCCTAATTGTTCAATTTTCGGCAGAATAAAAACAATAATTGTGGCTCCCTATTTGTCTGCCTCAATGCTAACTCACACAGACACATTTGCTGGTGTGTGTGAAAACGTCCTAAGGCGCTTATTACTTTTTTTCGACCATAAGAGCAATACAATAAACAGAATTATTTCAAATTTGCGGCTAAAATTTATGAAGTTAAAATATCCATTTAACAGTTTTAAGTGAAATCAGCTACAGAAAGTGTTTATGATTACTTATCGAGTGACATAGCGTACCGATATAAAGACTTGGCGTCAACTACTCTTCGCCTTTGACCTTGGACTGTGTTTACCGACCGCGGATGATAACACACTACTCGGGCAAAGTACCGAGTAATAAGTAGCCAGCTTTACAGTAATCAAAACACATGGTTTTGAATAGTAAATTAACATACGTGAATATAATTTGGTGCACATGCTGGACTGATAAAATGCTTCAGAAAAAATAAATAATTTTAATGGTTGTATTAAGCGATTTGAAATTTAAACGACAACTTGATTTCAAATTAGATAATTTATTTTCAAATTATCTACAGAAAAATATTAGGTACACTTCGTTTATTTCCTATTAATAAATTAGGGAATTAAATTTTATAATTTATCACTTAATGTCAAAACACACGTACTTAACTGTTAAAAAATAAAAATTGAAATTTAAGTTATCATATTAAACATAAAAATACTTTTGGAATATCGCTATTAAATAACTATAATTTTAAACAAATTTACTTTTTATCTTGATAAGTAATCTAATGCTACTAAAGAATTGATTTTTGCTTAATTGTGATTTATTTCTTTTAATTATTTGAATTATTAGACTTTGGTATTTGTTGAGGCTGATATGGAATTCCACATAACTGATCGGCAATTCTACTTGCTTCACGAAGCCCACTTAAAAACGCTCCGTGTACAGTAGCTGGATAATTTCTAATAGTATGTTCACCGGCAAAAAACACTCTCCCTTGTCCATTGACTGGATTATTGTCTGGGCCACCAGGCACTACAGGAGATGCCAGAAAGTCGTAATCACTACCGGAACTTCCAACAGCAACGAAGGAATAAGACCCTCTAGACCAAGGATCTGCTCTCCACCTGGTGACCACAGTTTCTTTCGGTTGAGGAACACCAGTATTGCCAAAAATACCTTTTAAAACTGCAATACATCTGCCGACAATTACATCGTCTGAAACGTTCTCCATTACAGCAGCAGCTTCACCAGCCACCAAAGCTAAGAGCACTGGAGCTTTATACAAATTCCAAAATAAAAATAGTTCTCCACGACTAGCTGTAGTGCTACCAACGTGTCCAAACAAATTAGCTTGTGGATTCCAAAAAATACGATCAAAACATAAAATAACTTTATTCAAATTTCCAAACCCAAGTCTTTGAATGGCAGATGTTTTCCATTCTGGAAGGGGTGGAATAAATTGTACTGTGTTATCCTGAGCAGAAGCTTGAGCAGTAGCCAGTTTGAGAACACCCAACGGAAGGGTGCATAAAACAACGTCAGCTTTATATACAGTCGATGGTCCTCCGGATGCATTGCGTGTATTAGAAGCATAGATTTCAACGCCTTGAGTTCCGTACCGGACTTGTCGAACTGCTGTACATAATTTAATATCTAAGCCTTCGGCTAGGGCCATGGGAACGCAAGAATAACCATTACGAACGGTTAAGTGATTTCCAGTGAACTCAAAATCATCGTCCTGATCCCAGTGCTTTAGTGACAGATTAGACAAGGGTGTGGCATTGGCAAATTCGAGATTAGCAAAATGCCAGTCCAATATCTGGCGGTCCTTTGACGATAGGTAAACATCACTAGGTGGCGAATTCTCTAGATCGGTAAGTTTTTGCTCAATTTCCTTTTGTTGCTCCAAAAGCATATCCCATTCTTTAGCAGCATTATTTAAATCGCGTAAACTGCTACGCATAGCGAATTCTTCAATACTATCTCGTTTCTCAACTTTTTCTTTGTATTTTTTATAAATAGCATTGATCTCTTCCATATATTTGCGTAATTCAATTGTTCTAAGCTGATTAATTTTTAATTTCTCTTGTAAAGCAATCACAGCTTTCCAATGCTGCATTTGTTTTTCTTTAACATGTTTTTCTTGTAATTGTATCACCCATTCTAAAGCTTGTCCGAGACTTACAGGCTTGTTTCCAGCATAGTTAAAATCAAGCTGATGCGATAAATAACTGGTTGCTTCTAATAAACGATTAAATTCGCGTTCAACCATCTCATCTTTATCTTTATCTACTGTTTCGCCGTTCGACTCATACAATGGACATTTCTGTTTAATTCTATGTAACTCCATATTTATCTGCTTACTTAAAACAGTTACTGGATTGCCTCCTAAACCAGTAACGACCATCGCCCCTAGATCTGCGATATACTGCCCTTTTCTGAACGTCGCTATGCGTCCTCCTACACGATCCCTAGCCTCAAGAACTATAACTTCCATTCCAAACTGCTGCATTTGCTGAGCAGCCGTCAAACCGGCAATTCCTGCTCCGATTACGATTACCTTACCGAATTTCTTTGAAGGAATCGGTTTTAAACGTTTAAACATTCCAAAATTTATAAAGCCATGTCGTTCCAGAAAAGCGTGAACACGTCTCACTAAAGGTGCATCGCTATTATATGGAGGCTCAACTTTAATTAACGATTTTTCAATAATTAGCTGTTCTTTTGGATTATCGAGCCACAATTGTAATATACGATTACGAATATGCAGATACACCTTCTGTGTTGGAAGCGGTGACTGTGCTATATCCGGAAAGCAAGCTGCTTCGGTCGATGTCATTTTATCAAAAGGCATTCGACTTTGAAATGCAGCACCTTCCAAACCTGACAACAATTCTTTAAACGACGGATCTTCTATATCGCTTTCATTTTCTTCTGTTGGAGCACTTTGATCCTTTTTGACAGTTGTATTTGAATCGCGTTTTACTGTTTCTTTTTTAACGCTTGTTTTTGAAGTTTTATTATCCGTTAGTAGTTTTTTCTCTGATAAAATTACTTTTGATTTTTCAGATGTATCAGAAACGTCGTCTTCAAAAGAAGCAACACGGGAATCAGTTTCTTTTAAATCAACCTTTGCTTTTTTTCTTTTACTCATTTTTAAAAAAAATTCTAACTTAGAATGCCCGAAATGTAACTAATATTTCTCAGTCCAGCGTGTTCACTGATATTTTAATAGATTTACTATAAATTTTATTAGAAAATTATATTACCTCTTTGTTAATTTCTATTTTATTAATAACCATATTGTAATTTATGGAACTTCCACACAGAAAAAAAGAAAAATCGATTTTTTAATGTCACGTTAACAATTTTACGAAAATGATAAAATCACCATTGATTAAATTACAACATAACCTTAAATGAAACCTTAACAAGTTCAGTATGCCAATTGCCAACCGTATGCAAAAAAAAACTCGGGTCGCAGTGCTAAACCCTGCCGACAATATAGTGTATTTGCTAATACAGGCATTGTGGCATTATTATGTGAACCTAAGTTTGTTTTTTGACAAAATAAAAATTTAATCCCTTAATACATCCCTTAAAATAATTAATTTTTTCTAAATTTCGATATTAGACATGGATTTTATCAGTACAACATCTGCACCAAATTAAATACACCCTTCCATAAGTAAATGCATATCAACAAACTATACTAAAAACCAAATCTATGTGGAATTTTAGTTACATTTTAGTAACTGATTTATGTTGGCAGCACTAAGTATTTTTAAAAGTTTTTTTTAGTTTGTATGTGTGGTAATTAATTAATACAAATTTCCGATAGATCTTTTCGTTTAAATTTAAAATTGTTATGGAAACCATTCAAACAGGTAAGGTAAATTTCAGATTTTTATTGTCATTAAAAATATTCGTCAAAAAATATTCACAAAAAAAAAATTAAAAAATGCCGAAGAGCAGAAATTTATTAACAAAAAAATTAAAACTGGCTGTTATTGAATGTTTTTCGCAGTTTAAAAATCAATATTTAAAAAACGGTAAACACACGGGTGAACTCAAAAAAAAAATTGCGAAAATATTTTCTGTATGCACGTATTCTATTTAAACAGTGAATTAGTAATACACAAATGGAAATCTGATTATAATAATACGCAGTATGGACATGCTAAGTTGCGTAAAGATAGAGAGGATATGGTTCCTGGAGCTATACATATTAGAAACTACACAACTCTAGTCTTGCGTACCTCGACTGAGCTCAAGTTGGTTTAAAGCGTTTATAAATAAGTACAGAATATGAAAAGACAAATATGGAATAATAAGTTGCTTTCGGTAAATTTACAGTGGCTGATATTTTCTTAATTAATGTGCAAGTGCAATAATTAGGTATATTATTTTAAACGGACAGTTCTTATTTTTGTTAATAAACTATATTTGTATATTTTTTTATTAATATTATCATTGTGAATAAGTTATTAAGACATTATGTTAATTTTTTTGACAATAAAATTTAAGAAATTATTAAAACAGTTCATTTTTAATTAAAAAAAAATAACAACACTTTTTAGTTTATTATAACTTGCAAGAGTATTTAAAGAAAATCTTGAAAAAGAAATTTAAACTGACAGTTTACACGTCCAGAATTATTAAAATATTTATAGAAATATTTCTGACAGTTAATAATTTTTCTTTTAGTAATCTACAGATTGCTCAAAAAAGATTTATGTGTATTACAGAGTGTATTTTCGTTACTAGGAAAGTCACTAAAATTCCACATAGATTTGGTTTTTAGTATAGTGTTTTCATAAAATTTGAAAGTCCGGTCCTGTCGGGCCGATTTTATTAAAATTTTAGCAGCACATTTTAATCTTTACTAAAGAGTTAAATTTCAATTTTGAAACGATTTTGACAATTTTTTTGGTATTTTTGGGCCCAAAAACTTTTTGGAACCCCTAAATACAACCCTGAAAATGGTCCGATCCGACCCATTTTAAATAGGCTTCTTGCGGTGATGGGTTCCAATGTGTGTACCAAATTTCGTTTAAATCGATAAAGTCTGTCGAGAGTTATCGTGTACACACACACACACACACATATATATATACAGGGTGAGTTCGACCACCCGTATCAGTCGTTTTTTTCGAAAACGGTTAGTCGTAGAGAGTTGTGTCAAAAATTTGTATTATAAAAGCCCTAATAAAGAATCGAATGGTGATAATTTTTTTTTCCGGGAAGGTCGGCTTCCCTTTTAGTTTGCTCCAGAATGTCCAGAACTCCGGAATTATAAATGTAACGATAGGTCGAAAGTGGTATTGTTGAAAAGATCTTTAAAAAATAAGCAAGTTTTGTAGGAAAATTTTTTTTATTACTGCCATCCCTGTTAAGTAATATTTGTTTGAAAATACTAAATTAAAATGTCATAAATCATAATAACGAACTTTTTAAAAGTCCGCATTTAAAATCTAGTTACCTATCTATCGATCATTAAATACTGAAGAAGTACACTCATAGTATAATCAGAAGAGCTCAGTAGTATGTATTAAAGAGTAAATGGAAGACAGTTTGAACACTTGTGACAATGTCTAAGGTTGCTAGATTTTTAATGCCGACTTCGATCGTTATTATGAAATTTTGATTTAATAATTTCAAACGTTTGTTACTTAACAGGGGTGGCAGTAATTAAATAATTTTTCCTACAAAACTTGCCTATTTTTTAATGAGCTTTTCAACAGCACCACTTTCAACCTATCGTGCTTTCTAAAATTCCGGAGTTTTGAACATATAATAATTTATATTTATACTTATAGAAATTTACAGGGGTGGCAGTAATAAAAAAAATTTTCCTACAAAACTTGCTTATTTTTTAAAGATCTTTTCAACAATACCACTTTCGACCTATCGTTACATTTATAATTCCAGAGTTCTGGACATTCTGGAGCAAACTAATAGGGAAGCCGACCTTCCCGGAAAAAAAAATTATCACCATTCGATTCTTTATAAGGGCTTTTATAATGCAAATTTTTGACACAACTCTCTACGACTAACCGTTTTCGAAAAAAACGACTGATACGGGTGGTCGAACTCACCCTGTATATATATATACAGGGTGTCCAAGACTTGCGTTGTCGGCCGATATATTGATTTTGGGTGAAGATAGAAAAAAAGTTTAAAAACAAAAGTTGTGTAAAGTTTAATGATGTATAACCTAAAAATATTTTCAATTATACAGCCTGTCCCATTTAAGCGTGGCAGATCAAAGCTATGTTTTTTTTACCTAGCACCCTGTTTTTATTTGTTTTTTCAATTCTGCATCTAAATGTGAACAGAAACTGTAAGAGAAGCCATGCTCGAAAATTCAGTGATTTTTGAGTTATTCAAGTTTTTTAGAAATTTTTGACACATGCAGACCTTTACCTAAAATTTGACATAGCCAAAACAGAAACCTTTATCAAACTGAAATTTTGAGGATCACTAGATAATGGACGGAAAAATCAATGTCTGTCCTAAAAAAAATGAATTTACTATACAGGGTGTTCAAAATAATGTACTTCTTTTACCTAACTTCAATCACGTGTAACTTTTGATTGTTAAATACAATGGGGTTATTTTTTTGCTGGAATTGTATTCTTTAGGATATTTACTAACACTTTTATTAAGGGTTGTCCAAACCTAAACCTAATATTTTCGTATTAAAATAATAGGTTTAGGTTTGGACAACCCTTAATAAAAGTGTTAGTAAATATCCTAAAGAATACAATTCCAGCAAACAATAGCCTCTTTGTATTTAACAATCAAAAGTTACACGTGATTGAAGTTAGGTAAAAGAAGTACATTATTTTGAACACCCTGTATAAAAATTCATTTTTTTAGGACAGACATTGATTTGTTCGTCCATTATCTAGTGATCCTCAAAATTTCAGTTTGATAAAGGTTTCTGTTTTGGCTATGTCAAATTTTAGGTGAAGGTCTACACGTGTCAAAAATTTCTAAAAAACTTGAATAACTCAAAAATTACTGAATTTTCGAGCATGGCTTCTCTTACAGTTTCTGTTCACATTTAGGTGCAGAATTGATTAAAACAAATAAAAACAGGGTGCTAGGTTAAAAAAAAACATAGCTTCGATCTGCCACGCTTAAATGGGACAGGCTGTATAATTGAAAATATTTTTAGGTTATACACCATTAAAATTTACACAACTTTTGTTTTTAAACTTTTTTTCTATCTTCACCCAAAATCAATATATCGGCCGACAACGCAAGTCTTGGACACCCTGTATATATAAAAATATATACATACATATATATATATAAACATTTTCAAAAATGGTGACAAATTGTTCAGGAGGGTATGAAACGTCGAGAAATTTTGGTCCGAGCCCTAGGTCCCGCCATCCGACCGACGCCAATAGTGTATGTGCCATATTCTATGGCAAATATACTAAAAAATTGTTTTGAAAATATGGCTCTCGCCATGCCACCCATGTCCATAGAACTATTTTATCACTGGGGATACTAAATTTGTGGGGATATTCCATTTCTGTTATAATTTGTGTGTGTGTGTGTGTGTGTGTGAGACGTGAGTGTGTAGAATGAAGGTAGCTATGATTAGAAGGAATTGTCTTCTTATGTCATAATTTCATAAATCGTTCTTATTTAATTAAGATTGCCAGTTTTTCTGTGTTTATATTTTTAAATTCAAAATGTTATATTCGTAACTAATTAATTAAATATAATACTTCATTTTTTATGTTGTATAGTACATCTAAGTCATAAAATAGAAATATGGCAGGATTGGAAGATTATCCGTCACAACAGAAATATCCTTATGATCCCGATATGTGGGAATCTCGATATCGAAGTAAATATGTTCCGGAAATAAAACGTGAAACTGAATATATAAGTGTGCCTAGTAGTCTCAACTATTCACAAAATTACCCTCACCAACCAGTGCAAGATGAGGAAGATGACGGTATGAAAATTTTGAATATTGAATTAAAGATCCCAGACCACATCAGAGCTTGTAATTTGTTAATTATAGACGCTTGACACCATAGGTCATAAGCGTCTTAACTTAACATTTAATATATTATGTTAACACTTAATTGTACACTTCAGATTTTAGGCTCAGTAAATTTATAGTAGATTGTATATCTAGATGCGTAATGAGGCATATTACTGATGAGTAGTGACTATGTAAAAACGAGCGATAGCGAGTTTTAACAGTCACACGAATCATAATATCGCGCGAGATATAGCTAGTGTGTAAACGGTAGGTCCGACACCCGATAAGAGGTCTAACTTAGAGCTCTAGTCTAACCTTCGTTGTTTGGAACGTGACACGTCCAATTCATAAAGAACTGACAGCCTAATTATGTGCATATTTTTTACTAATCAATAATCATGCATCTCTATTTGAGTTAAAGCTCGACCTGTGCTGCCACAAAAATCAGCGGTAAAAAAATTAATCATCCTGATTAAAAATATTTTTAAACCTCCTTGTTGCAATGGTTTCGACTTTCAAGAGTGCAAATCGCAAATGTGTAGCTTTGAAGTTTGAACATTTTTGAATATTATGGTTGACTCGTTATTGTTTGATGTTCATAGGGGACTGGATTGACTAAATATTTTTCAAACAATAAGAGATCGCGTCTGGACATAGAGAAACGATAGAGTTAATATTTTTTTAAATTTTTGTATCTTGTATTGGGCACAAAAAGAGTTCTGTCACCATAAGGGTTCCGTTTTTACCATTTTAGTACGGAATTACTTTGCAGTAAAATAAAAAATTATTAAAATATGCGGGTTTTAATTAAAAAATTTAAACTGAACATTCATTTTTATTCTAAAGAAATGTTATATTGTTTGTTTCAAAATGTCTCAAATTTTATCACAATCTTAATTTCAGACTATGCAGGGAAGAATTTCGAACTCGAAATGTAGGTACTTATATAAAAGTGGGAAAAATACCTCAAAAATTGTACTTGAAATTCAAAATACATTCGAAAAAGTATTTTCGGTCTCAAAGGTGAATATAGGGATTTAACATGGTATTGTTCATTTTTGCTGATTCGTGTTCGCCAATTCAATGTACAAGAAAGATAATGGTACCTATCGAAAGATAAAATTATTGCGCATCAAATGATTCTAAAAATAAGAACAAAAATGAAATTTTTACTTTAAAATATCAATTTGAAATTTACCGATTTTGGTGTAATGATGTCAAATTAAGTAGGCGAAAAACAAAACACTGAAAGAATTAGTGTGCTGTAATAAAATATTGTCAAAAAACTTTTGAACTCGCAATAGGGTACATGCCAGTGGACAGTGATCAATATAAAACGTTGTTATAATGAAAGTTTATGCTCTAAAATATTTATTAGAATTTTTATTTTTATTAAGTTTCGTAAATCATGATTTTTTATCTGTCCGCGTGACGTCAGTTTTAAGTAAAAAATACATGTATCCATAGCAACGCAGGTTAGATTGTTTACATTATGTTTACATAGGTACAAAACGGTATTTTTCAACACTCTGTTTCTGGGTTTTAAATAATATTTGTAGCTAATAATAAACGACCTTTCATAAAATTTTGGCGTCATATTTGAGTAAAGCAAAGCGATTTTTAGCGGGCGGGGCTAACATAAATATTTCAAAAATTTTTTTTGAGCTTATTTGAAATCAGAATGAAGTGATTTAGGTGTCATTTTGTTCATAATTTACTGCTCTATTAATATAACACAAAAAAAAATTTTAATCATCTACCCTATTGGTCGCTTAAACCGAAGTCGTACTATACGGATACGCTTTCATAGTACGTCTATATGAAACCTAACTTGAGTTTGCATTTATGTCGCTAAAAACGGTTAGCCGTTATAAACGAAGTCGTAATAGACGGACTCTACTGTATTTATGATTAAACTGTGATTAAAAAATTATATCTTATATATAAAATTCTCGTGTCGCGGTGTACGTTATTGAACTCCTCCGAAACGGCTGGACCGATTTTGATGAAATTTTGTGTGCTTATCGGGTAGGGTGGAGAATCGGACAACATCTATTTTTCATCCCCCTAAATGTTAAGGGTGGTCCACCCCAAAAAAATTTTTTTTATTTTTTTGACAAAATTTTTTGTTTTAATTTTTTCATGATTCAGCATTGAAAAATACATACAACTCTAAATTTTCACCCTTATACGATCAACCCCTGATTTTTAATCGCGATTTTTATATTAAGCTTTAAAAAATACATATATGGCGAACGAGCGAAGCGAGTGAGTAGTGTATTTATAATATTCAAGCGAACGAGCGAAGCGAGTGAGTAGGCGAAAATATTCAAGCGAACGAGCGAAGCGAGTGAGTAGTGTATTAATAAAATTCAAACGAACGAGCGAAGCGAGTGAGTAATGTAATTATAATATTCAAGCAAACGAGCGAAGCGAGTGAATAGTGTATTTATAATATTCAAGCGAACGAGCGAAGCGAGTGAGTACTGTATTAATAAAATTCAAACGAACGAGCGAAGCGAGTGAGTAATGTAATTATTTCTAGAAATTATTAACAACGTTTGCCGGATCAGCTATACTAAATATACGTGATCGGAGTAATGGGTGACCGCTATTAAATCATAATTTCATACCACCCGAGCGAAGCCGGGACGGGTCCGCTAGTATACCTATATTTTAAAATTAGAAAATATGAAGTTTTCACTTCTGTCGTGTGGTCATAAGCACACACCAATTTTTTTAATCTGTATTTTTATTTTTTGATGTGAAACATCTTATGCTGCGGGCGTGATTTCGTTTGAATGGAGCGACGCGTCTTTACATATCTATATTATGTATACTGTTACTGTGTGTGTGTAGCTATTGCGCGCGCGTGTGAATTGCCAGGGGATTTACAGTCGTTTCAGTGGGCGGGGGGAGGGGGTTAATAAATACAAGATACTCACCATTTTACGCCTCGCTATGTTACGTGTGTGTGTGTAAACATCTGTGTATTGCTGTTTCAATACTTTCAAAGGGTGAGAGTTTCTCGCGGGGCGGGGGGTTATAAATCATAAATTCTTATCTCTGGAACTACTGAATCGATGCTAAAGTTTTTTTCATTGATTATCTTCGCAGGGGGAGAATTTCTCGCGTGGGGTGGTAATAAATCATAAATTCTTATCTCTGGAACTACTGAACCGATTCAAAAAATTCTTTCACTAATTATCTTCGCAGGGTGAGTATTTATCGAGGGGGGTAATAAATAATAAATTCTTATCTCTGGAACTACTGAACCGATTCTAAAAATTCTTTCACTAATTGTATTCGCAGGGGGAGAGCTATGAAAATGTTTCACATCTGCCAGGCGTCTCACGACGGCTCACATTTTTTTTTGTAACTATTGAGAATTATTATCATTGTATGGGCGGCTTAGCGGCTTTTAACTGTTCAGTAAATGTTAAAATGTTATTATAATATTATTTCAACTATATCAGATACAATTTTGTCTGTTTAAACTGATTGATGCTATAAAACTCAACTTTTCCAACTTTTCGACCAAACTTTTCTTTGGTTGCAACGCTAATCATAGGTCAAAAACCTTTTGTCGATGACGCATATTTAACGGGGTTGAGAAGCGTTAAGAGGGTAATTTTATAAATGAAAACATTAGGTCAAATTCTTGAAACCAACGTTAATAAGAGCGTATACAGGAAATTGTATTAAGCGAGTTTTACTGTAATAGATTAAAATCATTTGGTGAAATATTGGTGAAAAGTGTTTCCGGGCTAGGTAGCCTTGGTCCAATGGATTTTAATCCGAACGTTTCGCCCAAAGCTCCGTTGGGCATATTCAGCGGCGGTCGACTGGTGAGAAGATCCAATCGAATTGCCAACCACCACTGAAGATGCCCAATGGAGCTTTGGGCGAAACGTTCGGATTAAAATCCATTGGACCACGGCTACCTGGCCCGGAAACACTTTTCACCAATATTTCTACCGGCCGCGAAAGCATGAAATTCTATATTCATTTGATCTGACGAAAGATAATAATGTTTTTTTTTTACAGATATTGTAATAAAAAAATATGTGGGTATAGGAGTCGGCTTAGTCAGTTTAATAACAGAGAATCTTTTAAGTCACCCATTTCTTGTTCTTCGAAGACAATGTCAGGTAATTATTATTAACATTAAACCACGATTTTAAAAATGGAAACAAAAATGACTCATGATAAACTCAATTTTAAGGTAGTTGTTGTGCTACAATAACATCCAAAAGTTTCGTTCATAATACGTTGTAAAACAATAAATAAGTATAGTGTTAAATGTAAAAAAAATTTGTTAGAGATTGTACCTAAACTGTTGTTCACATAGTAACACATATTTCACTTAGCTTGTTCGTTTGGATTATATAAAAATGTCAATCTTTTCTCATAAATTGTTGAACTTTGCGTTATTATATCTCAACAATAAAAAGGTCAATAATTTTTGGATTTTCTTTTTTAAACTCAGAACAAAAACATCAATGAACAGTTAGTTTTTTGAAAATTTCTGACTGTTACTTTTTTTTTAAATTAAAAAACTTGTCAAAAACACAACCTTTCCTATGCTCTCCGTGTTAATGATCCGAACTTTAATTAAGTTTATCTCGAGTTAGAGATAGTCAATCAACTTCAAATTTTAATGGTATTTGTATTATAGTATCCTTAATGAGTATATGAAAATTTAGAATTTTCTGAGACTATGCCCATAGCACGACAACTACCTTAAGTCTCTTACTGTCAATAATTTGTGTAATGTATTTGTAGGCTAACAGGATATTGTTTTGCATATCTTTAAGGTTCATAATACATCTAAACGATATCACTTAACTCCTATAACTTTAATACCAGTTATAGTTCATTTACACCAGCGGCAAGGCATAACAACGTTATGGAAGGGAATAGGAAGTGTTTTGCTTATTAGAGGGATGACGTTGGCAGTAGAAGATTTTGTATCAAAAATTACGCCATGGCCAAAGTAAGTACAATGTTATAGTCTGATACGCTTTTTCTTGCATAGCCCCTGGTTGTTTTTATACAAATAGGGCTTTAGGCTGCATTCTAACGCACAGGGGCCTCTGCAAGCGTGATATTTAGAAATTAATTTTTAAGTAAGTTTTATAAAATATTGAAATTACCTATAAGACTATCGTCCATTTCTTTTAAAATGGTTTCCTCTCTATAAATATATTTTTAAGAATTTATATTAGAAATCGTGTCCATCGTGATTATAATAAAATTAAGAAAAATCGCAGGATAGTGGACAAAATATTTGATTTATTAAATTAAATGTATGACGTTTCGTCTATAGATTTAGACTTTTTCAAGTATGTACTTGAAAAAGTCTAAATCTATAGACGAAACGTCGTACATTTAATTTAATAAATCAAATATTTTGTCCACTATCCTGCGTTTTTTCTTAATTTTATTACTTTTAAGAATATGATTGCTAGCTCGGAGGACCAAATAGGTTCAGTTGACCTAAGACAATCACTTATTTTTTTTAATAAAATAAAATGTTATTAGAAAAAGTTCTTTACGATAATATTATAAATGAATCACAGATTATCTTAAAAAGTGAAGGTACTCCAGTCTTGGACCAAATCAAACTGTCACATCCCCCCATACACCACCCAAAGAGCTATTCATTTTTCACAGTATGGTTATATAATAAAAAAGATAAAACAAGCCGAAATCTTGTAATAATTGACTACAGAATATCCAGTTATTTACAATTTATGTAATTTCCTAACGTGTGTCCGGCTGTCCGATTTTCCAGACCTGAAACTTTAGACAGCTTTTCGCCGTCCGCCATCCTGGCAAATTTGCCGGATTGACAGTATTACATTGTTTTATATACGTATCTGTCTACGAGCCGACACGGTAAATTTACCATGGGGCGTTTTCACATCTAACGATCCCGACATGAGCACAGCACTGACAGGGACATGCTGGCAGAATTTTATATTGACAATATTATTGCCGGCAGTGTCAAAATATGAGTGTGCGAAAAGTATAAAAAAATGTTATATTATTTAAAATGCGTAACTATGGAAACATACTACTTTGGTAGTTAGTTACTTAGGATATAAAATATAATATAAAATCGTTTAAAAATCAGCGACGACACGAGTGGAGTGACTGCTCCATGCCGACATGTCGGCGCCTGTAACGACACGATACCAATATGTCGCTGAGTGTGAAAGGATTCCCAATTTTACATGAGATTTGCATCCACTGTCATCGTTATTTTATTTCTTTTCTTTTATAAAAATAATATAATGCGATAATATTACAAACTTTACCTGTATCAATTATAAAAAGTTGTGGGTAGATTTGGATATACATGCGAACACAGACTAAATTAGACTGCCGTCCCCATGGACAAAGCTAAACGGTTTTACTACCGGCCGGCAGATTTACCGTTACAGCGAAAATTTTTGTTGTGGACAAGCGCCCTTATAGTATAGGGCATGCTACAGAACTTAACACAAACTGAGCCGGCTTTTCAATTTTCAGGTTTATAAATACTACACTGACCGGCAAAAAAAAATGGCCATCCTGAATTTTTTTAAAATTTTATGTCCACAAAAGGAGTTTAGCTGTTTTTTCTTCGTTATTAATGCTTTCAGATGTGTATTTCATTTCGTAATACTTTTGGTTATAATTTGGACAGGTTTAAATCATTTTCAACTATATTAATAACTCAGTGCCATGTCGGTTCAACGATGTAATTCGAGTTTGAAGACATACAGTCATACACGTTATTAAAAATTATTGGAGTCTATTAAAAACAGCCCCTCTTAATTTTTTACAACTCAGACAAAAATCGTGTTTGCATTGTTTCTGTTACTTTTTTTAATTAATTTTTTTTGTGTTTATTTGTGGTCTCTTTTCAGCTAATTTATGCATTTCGTATTAACAACAAATGGTTCTTTAACATCAATATCTAGTAAAATTATTCAATATTTCAATACTTTGGTGAAATATTTCAGGGTGGCCGGTTTTTTTTTGTCAGTCAGTGTAGTATTATAGATATTCACGATTAAATTCAAAGTAGCTGACCTATGCAGTCGTTCGCTGAAATTAATCCTAAGCGGGACGATCACGCCTTAGACTATAGATATAGAAATGGATAGCAAAGTGCAAACGCCTGTCAGATGGTAACATGTTGAAAATGGTTGTGTGGAGATCTACTTGTTCACAAGTATACAGTGAGCCGACGGGGCCTCCGTAGAATAGACTATACTCTATAGGATCTAATTACTCATAAAGCTAAAAAAAAGCGTACTTCTACCGCGTGACGTCATAATCATAAATCAGTTTCGTTTGCGGCCCCACGTACAAGAAATCTAATATCTCCGTTGAATTTAAAGATATCAAAATAATTCTTTCAGAATTTTTAAAGTTATCTTTATTATAATGAACTTCCCAATTGTTTATAACAATTGATTGCGCTAGAATTTTTCAATCCTGATAATTTTCGTTCAATTTACACCTAATTCTTAATGTTAATGATTTTTTTCAGCGATCCTTTTGATGATATGGGCAGAGGACAGCAATTTATAAGCGTTTCTCCCCAAAAATGTTTAACAAACGAAAACATAAAAATACTTCATGTTATAATATTGTTGAATTCGTGATTCAATGATTGACACCTTACAAAGTTTTTTTTTCCATTTCCCAATTCATCCCCTGAAATTAATCCCCAGAATTACAATTCAACTTATACTTCACGTCTGTGTTTGGGCCAACACACTCTATTTTTGTGCCAAATTTCAAATTTTTACGTTAAATAGTTTCAGAGAAAATCGCTTGTGACAGACGGACGGACGGACGGCTGGGCCGTAGGTAGAGCTGAATTCAAGATAGGGCAATGAAAGTTTAAAGTAGGGCTGAAGCAAAAGACTACAATTTATTAATTGGATTGCCCACCTCATCTGGTGATATGAAATTACAAAAGCAAAAAAACGGTGAATGACAATTTAATAAAAAAAAATAATACAGAACTTGCCATGTTATCAAATTTCCGAAGAACTTCATTTAGATCCAACGAATTTAATCTTGTTTTTCCAGATGTCAGATAGATCAAGTCTGTCATTCTGTCGTGACAGTCTTTGCGGCTTATTTATAATTCCTTAAAGTAGGGCACTGGATGTTTTAAGGTAGAGCATTGCCCCTAAATGCCCCCCCACCTAACTACGGCCCTGACGGACGGACACCGAAGTGATTTTCGTTTACACGGAACACTAAAAGTTTAGAAACATCTTACGTCTTACTGAGAAACTTTGCACTCCATTTGCATAAACTTTATTGAACTATATTTACATTGATCACAATGTTGTTTTAGAAATACATTGTAGAGAAACAAATTATTAATTTTAAAATATATTATGCTTTCAGAGAAATATCATGCAATACATCATTAAAAGCGTTTGGGCAACATTTACTGTTAAAATGGTGAGATTCTTCATAAATCCGGGTTTCTTTTTTATGTTTAGGATTTTATTTAATATCTTTTTTTTCAGTGTGAGTTTATCAATAGTAACACCGTTTTACTCAGCGTCATTGGTTGAAACAGTGCAAAGTGATATTGCTAGTGAAAAACCAGGTATATTAGATGTCTTCAAAGAAGGTGCAGTGCGACTATTGAGCTGGGGAGTACCTCAAAAAGGGAGAATGTTGCCTGTTTGGGCGTTGGTTGGTCCAACCATGGGTCTTGGTCTAGCCAAATACTTATTTGGACTTATAGTTCGAGGCAGCACTAGTCGCATTATGCGTACAAAATGTAGACTGGAGCAAGAAAAAAGAGTAAGTAATTATATTATTTTTTAAACGGTTTTATTTAGCTTCACATCGTATAGTTGTTTGTTTCAAATCAGTATTGTATTTCTAGTAGTGTTTCCACAGAAACATAACTTAGATTGTTTTTAATTACATATATGTAATTGTATACAGGCTGTGTGCACGAAGCCTACTAGCGCCGTTAGCGGGCAATAGTGCAGGATTGAACTCATTTTAGGCGCGACCTAAACAAAGCTTTGTCTGTGAATCTGTGACGGTTTTTTTGTATCAGTCGTACAGCCTAAACGGCTAAACTGATTTAAAATAACTTTTTTTTTGTTCGGTTCCTCTCGGGGTCTATTTGATCTTAACGTCACCCGATTATTAGTGTATTTGCCATAATATGGCACATCGATTGAAACGAAATTTGGTACACACATTGGAACCCATCACCGCAAGAAGCCTATTTAAAATGGGCCCGATCGGACCATTTTCAGGGTTGTATTTAGGGGTTCCAAAAAGTTTTTGGGCCCAAAAATACCGAAAAATTTGTCAGAATCGTTTCAAAATTGAAATTTAACTCTTTAGTAAAGATTAAAACGTGCTGCTAAAATTTTAATAAAATCGGCCCGACAGGACCGGACTTTCAAATTTTATGAAAACACTAGTTTGTTGATACGGATTTACTTATGGAAGGGTGCATTTAATGTGGTACAGAGGTTGCATTGATAATAATATTGAAATTAAGAAAAAAATATTATTTTAAGGGATGTATTAAGGGGTTAAATTTTTTATTTTGTCCAAAAACAAACTTAAGTTCACGTATTAAAGCCACAAGGCCTGTATTAGCAAATACACTATATTGTCGGCAGGGTTTGGCACTGTGACCCGAGTTTTTTAATTTTGGCCCCAGAGGAGAGCAATTAAAGGTTTTAAAAAGTGTGTACCGTGTAAGTTTTACTCAAATAACTAAATAAATAACTGTTACCTATCTAATATTCAAGATGTCATAATTTATTTCAAAACGACAAAATTTGTTAAAATTGTCAGAATGTGTTATTTCATTATATTTTATTAAATAAATTTATAGTACGGGAGGCAGCGTTGCAAATGAATAAATTATTTCATACCGGCTGATAATTATACCAACGTTTGTTCTCGTCCACCTGATGAGACATCCAACCGTCAGCTGCGCTAGTAGCGGTGGGTGTGGTAGTTAGAGGGTGTCAAAGTCGCTAAAAAATTAGATTTTAAATTTTTTTCCAAATTATTTTATACCGCACCAAATTTGGTATGGTGATTCTTTATATAATAAACAATAAGAAAATAACTGTCAGCTGCGTAGACAGTGGGGGTAAAGACGTCAGTTTCGTCATAGAACATACCGTGTCTAGATAATTTGAACGCAATTGAACAGAAACGTCAAGGTGTGTTCATTTTGAAATATAGAAGTCGCCGATAATAAGCACTTGTTCTCCAATGAAACAAACCCACGGTGCAAGGAGTATTTGCACCTGATTTGCACTTATCATAAACGTGTAGTTGTTTTGTCGAGGTTAAAAATTATTTATTTAATAATTTCAAATATAATACTTGCGATAAATACGTTTCTAAATAAAGTTTAATTTAAATACAAAGTTTTTGTATTCAAAAAAATATTTGTTTGTTGTTTATTTAAAATTATTATAGGGACGATTTTTGCTTTTGCTGTTATTCGTTTTTGTAGTCGTTTCGCGTAAAACAACACAAACAAATTAGTTCTAAACATATATTCTACATGGAAATTATGCGATTTGAAAGCAGAATTGAAGAGAAGATGTGCGTCTGTCATTGGAAAGGGTTTGTTTCTTTGGAGAACAAATGCTTATTATCAACGACATCTATATTTTAAAATGAACACACCGTGACATTTACTGTTCAATGACGTTTAAATTATCTAAACACGATATGTTCTATGGCGAAACTGACTTCTTTACCCCCACTGTCTACGCAGCTGACAGTTATTTTCTTATTGTTTATTATATAAAGAATCACCGTACCAAGTTTGGTGCGGTATGAAATAATTAGGAAATAATTTTAAAATCTAATTTTTTTAGCAACTTCGACACCCTCTAGCTACTACACCCACCGCGGGTGCGACGACTGACGCTCACTTTGGTTGCTGTTGATACTTAAACAATTACTAGAAATATGAATTGGTCGGTATGAAATCACTACCTAAAATGCAACGCTGCCTCCCGTACTATTAGACATGAAGGCGTACCTCTATGTCTATGGTTTATATTGACAGCATAACCTCAAACCATGGCTCCGGTGATCTTGCGGACTGGATTGGAAAGTGTCAAATTTATCAGATTTACATTAATAATTTCCAAATAAGTTGAAGTAAAATCGTGGTTTTACTTACTTGACTTTCAAAGTTTACAAGGGTGCTCACAACCAGCGCTCGCATCGATATTATTCTAACTCCACCCTCTTGCACACAGTTTACAAAACAAAATTTTTAAACGATTTTTTTTAGTTTCACAGCTAACTAACAATCAAATCTTGTAATTTTGCATTAATGTAGGTACTAAAAAAGATAAAAATAAATTTAATTTAGGTCCATAAGTATAAAAGCGTGAGTCATGACTAATAAATTATCATAGAGTTTACGATCCACGCTTTTATACTTATGAATTAAATATTATTTTTTTCTTTTTTGTACATTTATTATTGTAACGTGTTTATATTTTAGTTTAAACTCAGGAGTTTATACAGTTTAGGAATTTAACATCTTTCTGAATAATGTCTACAAGAAAGTTTTAAAATTATTTTTTACAGGGTGCTCTTTCGAAGGATACGATTACCCAATCGGCAGCCCAGAACATTGAAATCAATTCGGCATTGATTGCTATGATTACAACAGATATACTATTCTATCCATTTGAAACAATATTACATAGATTACATTTACAAGGCACCCGAACAATAGTTGATAATTTAGATACGGGTTATTCTGTTTTACCAATTTTAACAAATTATCAAGGTAAGATATCAACTTTTTCTGGCCATACTTTTAAAATTTGGAAAAAAATACGCAAATATTGAAATACATTGTATTTCTCTTTGTTGTGAAAACATCATTTGTTAATTATGTAGTGGCGGACTGGGGGGGGGGGGGAGGAGACGGCTCGCCCCGGGCCTCTGATCCTGGGGGGCTTCTAATTCTCGAGAAGTTCTTCTTAATCAAATCCCAAACAAGGCCAAAATATGTTTAGTAAGTAAGAGGCAGTTTGGAGTTGGAGGTCCCGTAAATATACAAAATACAAACGTAGGTAGGTTACCTACATTTTAGGTAGGTTACGTACCTACCTACGTTTATTATAAATATTTGATTTTTTTGTCAGCCATTACATCTATATTATTCATTTTTTACGAAATTTACACTACAAATACATCAATTTCTAAGCAGAACGGGTGCCTCATTTAGTTCTGCCGCCCCGGGCCTCCGACGGGCTTAGTCCACCACTGTAATTATGCCTTTGGTTTTACTGCCATTTAGCTATGAGGACTCTAGTTTGAATTTCTAAGAGTATTCTATGGGCAAAAAAGTTTATGAATAACTAAATCTGAAAAAGCTTTTTTAATTAGATAATATATTCTCCTATAGTTTAGAAGAAACAATTTTACGTGATGAAACAAAAAAATATTTTCTCTGTGAAATTGGGAGGCTCACAAGGGCATAAGTTACAAATGATGAAAAGGTGTATTTTTTACACGATTATCAACAAAATAGCTTACTTACAAATTGCAATTATGCTAAATGCAAGACTGTAGCTAGAAAATAGTACAGTCGCCATGTACTTTTACCTTAGAAAAATTCCGAACTTAATGAGACTTTGGGATGTTGTTTGTGGGTGTCCATTAGTGCTACACCGTATTTATCCAACAAAAAACCCTGTGGAATTTTGGAGGGGGGGGCGAAAAACACCAACATTTTTGAAGTTTTTTTTCGGTTTTTTCGAAATATTTCGAAAACGGTTGATTTTAGCGGACAACTTCAAAGTAGTAACTTTTAGAGGATTAAATTTCCTACAATTTTCTTTGGTTAAACGTATTTTTTGACCCCATAGGTACCGAGATACAGAGTTTCGAAAAAGTGCAAAATTTCTCAAAATCGTAAAAAACTGCTAAAAAGGCTGGTCTTCGATATTTATTTTCCATTTTGCAACATATTAGTGCATTGACTAGTTTTTTACCTTGCACCCCAGTTATATACAGGGTGAGTCAGACCATCCGTATCAGTCGTTTTTTTCGTAAACGGTTAGTCGTAGAGAGTTGTGTTAACCATTTGATTATAAAAGCACTAATAAAGAATCGAATGGTGGTAATTTTTTTTTCCTGGAAGGTCGGCTTTCCTATTAGTTTGCTCCAAAATGTCCAGAATTATAAAAAGCACGATAGGTCAAAAGTAGTATTGTTGAAAAGATCTTTAAAAAACAAGCAAGTTTTGTAGGAAACTTTTTTTTATTACTGCCACCTCTGTAAATTTCTATAAGTAATATCACGGGTCGATGCCAAATGTTCGCAAACATACTGTTCTTTGCAAATGCTTGTTCAGTGGAAATACTTTAAATAAAATGTTCACAAACAATTGCAAACATCTGCAAGCATATGCAAATGTTTGCAAACGTTTGCTGCAAATGCTTTTTTGGTGGATAGGCACCTTAACGTGAACATTTTTTAAGTTATCGAGATAGAGCAAAAACATCGGTTAGGGCATTAAATTTCCTATGGATTTCTATTCGGATTTTGTTTATTCTGTTTGGAAGGTACTCGAAACGCGTATTAAAAAAACACGTAAAACTCTGTGATTCAATTTTGACTGCCTTTAAGTTCTCAATTTTAAAAGATATCGATATGGGACAAAAAGGACGGTTTAGGGCGTTCCTTGCTTTATGAACATGTGTATTTTCAATTTAAAGTTCAATGAAGAATACAATAAATAAAGCTGTAGCGCACTTACCAATAATACCACAGAAAAGTTGTTGGAATGAAAATTGTAGGAAATATAATCCTCTTTTAAAACATTTCATTTAAAACATTTCATAGTGGTATCGGTAATTTCACTAAGCCACCTCGTGACCTCACTATAAAGTTAATGCACTAATATGTTGCAAAATGGAAAATAAATATCGAAAATCAGCCTTTTTTAGCTTAAAAAAATTAAATTGTGTTTTAAAGACCACCAACAGCTAAGGTTATTTGGGCCTAGCACCAATTCATATTTTCAATTCATTATTTATTTTTTTTAATAATGAATTGAAAATCCAGTTGACACTTTTACCAGCTCTCGGGCTAGAACCCGGGAACTTGTAATAGAGGAACCATAGCAACGCCATGTAAACAACAGCATTGTTACACGCTCGACCATTCTCAAGCCCGCCTTTTTTAGCAGTTTTTTTCGATTTTGAGAAATTTTGCACTTTTTCAAAACTGTATACGTTTAACCAATGAAAATTGTAGGAAATTTAATCCTCTACAATTTACTAATTTGAAGTGTCCGCTAAATATTTCGAAAAAAGTGCCAAAATTTAAGGGTTTTTTGCCTCCTCTCAAAATTCCTCAGCATTTTTTTGTTGGATAAATTGGGTGTAGCGTTACTGGACACCCACAAACAACTTCCCAAAGTTTCATTAATTTCGGAATTTTTCGAAGGTACCCTCCGATGTGAGTCTATGACGATTGAACTAAAAGAAGAATGACAATGCATTTTTAAAAATTTAAAGTCGATTCATTAATATTCTTTTTTTTTTGTGAAAAACAATTTCAGGCCCGAGTGATTGTTATGAAATTACCGTATCAAATGAAGGAGTCTGTGGATTATATAAAGGATTCGGAGCGCTATTGTTACAATTTGCCGCTCATGTGGCTGTAATTAAAATGACAAAATTTGTAATCACTGAACTCATGCAATTAATGAGACCATCGCCACCGAAACCTGTGATGGGACAAACACCTTCAACAATTTATTCAACAACACAAATACCTACTGAAAAATATCTCATTCCATGAAATCCTTTATGTACTTTTGGTTTATAATCTTGTCGAATATCGGTGGTTTCTTTTTACATCTTTTTCTGAAGTTACTGTAAAGTTTTTAGATAATAAAAAGTATAATATATTATTTAATAATAAAGGGAGTGTCTGCTGAACCCTTCCCTACTCCCTACCCCCACCTTTTCGACCAGTACAGTCGGCGTTCATTGAATAATTTGTTCAACAATAATTTGAAAAAAGTAGCAGGTGGAGGGAGGGAAGTCAGCACTCTGATGTTTCAGATTGGAAATTAATTGAAGTTTTCATTGTTTCCATCACGCATATCGAAGTCCGTAATCAGACCTCAGTTCGAAAAAATACGTTAGTCATTCGACACGTGGCTGCGTAACAATGGAGGAAGAATTTCACTTTGAAACGAATTGTTTTATTTATTTGTCAAGAAGATTTACATGTTCAAAAAATAACTGAAATCAAAACAAAAAGTTTATGTACTGCATCTGTTGAATGGAATGATGGATTTCATGTTCATTTACAAAACCGACAGTCGCTGAAAGTTCATGATGCATGCAGATTACACTACCTTGACAAAAGAAGAATTGAACAAGATAAGAAACAAAATGTGGAGCCGTCTAGTAAAAGAAAAATTAAGAAAAAGTGAAGGTTTCTTATGGAATAATTTGCGTTTCTTAGGCCGGTTCTCACGGGGCGATTTTAATTGATCAACTTTAGTTGATCAACTAAAATCGAATGAAAATGAGCGTGAGAACCTATATTTCAACTTTTGTTGATCAATTTTAGTCGGTTCCACAAAAGTTGGACTGAGTCTAACTTTATCGTTCAAGTATGAGTCATATTCAACTCCAAACTAGTTGAAACTGCTATTTGAAACATGACTGAATCGTGTGAACTGCGAACTATTGTATTGTCAGTCAACTTCAGTTCATTCGTCTGTCAATACTGTCAATGTTGTCTGGTGTCCCGAAGTGTTATATTATTATTTATAATAATGAAGTGGTCAGAAAAATTAATATTAAATTTCTTAGAGTTGTATCAAAAACACGATTGTTTGTGGAATCACAAATTAGACTCATACAGAAATAAAGATTGCCGAGAAAATGCATTACATATTATAAAGAGTGAAATGAGGTTAGAAGACCTGTCTATAGCGGACATTAAAAATAAAATTAAAACCATCAGAACAAAAACGACGTTTTTTGCGTTGTTTCGTCATTTTCATTAAATTTTTTTTTAGTTCGTCCCTTAAAGTGGCTATTATTCCTAGACCTGCACGGAAAACAGCATTTGGCGCCATTTTGAAGTTGAAACAGTCAATCAATTTTCATTGAAACGTGGGAACGAAAAGTTGTTCAATTTAAGATCAATTTTAGTTGATCAACTAAAATCGCCCCGTGAGAACCGGCCTTTATGTGGTAAAAAAGCAAATGCTGATAGCAAAAACTCGTTCAGTTGTGAGAGTCGTTACATCAACATATTTCAAAGCAAGTGTTTTGAAACTTGTTGAAAATCGAAGAGATGATTACAATCGCGATATAAGAATACTTCCTGTGTCCGATTTGGTTGCTGTCGATGCAAAGTATCACAATAAATGTTATGACTCTCTTAGGCTGACTAAAAGTAATCCAGGTACTACATTAACAGTCGCCCAAGAAAATTTTTTAGCTAATGAAAAAAACAAAATGTTAATAAAATTATTAACCAATAAATTTGATGAGTACAATATTTTCATACGGTGATTGTTCAGACTGCGCTCAATCTAAGTAATGCAGAAGCTGTTATTGTTTCGAAAGATATTGATGTTTTAGTGATTTTAGCTGCATTGTGCCCAAATGAAAAAGAATATTATTTTTTAAAACCAGGCAAACGGTTGACAGAAAGAAGAATATACTCAACAAATGATATGTTACAATCTCATCCGTACATAAAAACTTCCATTCTTTTTGTACATGCATTTAGTAGATGCGATACGACATCAGCTTTTTTCAATCACAGTAAAAGAACATATTTTGAAAAAAAATTGAGAAGAATGTAAATGCACAATCCATTGCGCAAGTTTTTTTATAATAAAAATGGCAATATAGATAAACTTTTCCAAGCTGGTGCTGAGTGTATATTAGTTTATTATGGTGCTTTTTTTTCTTAAAATAATTTTATTAAATTAAAACATAATTTCATGTAGACAAAAAAAAAAAAAAATAGAAAAACAGTTAAAAGAATTACATCAATACTCCGGTAATTTTAGATATTAAAATCACTCACCTGCAGAAAAATTCCCAGTTAGCTGATTTTTTACTTCCCACCTCTACTATGGTAGGGAAGTAATGGATTCAGTCCGAAAACAATATTTCGAGATTTTAACAGATTTTCACGTTTTGAGACCCTAGCAATCGTTTAAGATCATTTTCTGACTGATGTCTGTATGTGTGTGTGTATGTGTGTGTGTGTGTATGTGGTCAATTTTTCGCCTTCGATATCTTAAGAACGGAACAACATACGGGCATGCCGATTGTTCTATTGTGTTTATCAGCCTTTAACTTAGATCTGATTAGATTTTGAGTCAAATCGGTTCAGTGGATCCTGAGATATTCAAAAAAACGTCCTCAATGTCACGTATTAACATAGGTAAAAAAAAATATAAATGAATTCTAGATGTTATAATATGAAAAAAATGTAAATATTTTTTTTCTCTAAAATGTATAGTTTTCGAGAAAAAAAATATTTTACTAAAAAAAATAAAAATTGTACGTAAATCAAGGTAACCATGATTTTTGCTATATTAAGCTAGCCATCAATAGATCACCAAACAAAAAAGAGGGCCATGCTTTTTTCAAAGAATAAAAATTAAATTGTGTTTTAAAGACCACCAACAGCTAAGGTTATTTGGGCCTAGTCAAAGAATAAAAAAAAAGAGTGTTTATTTTTTGCAAATATTTACTAGGTGGGAAGTATAGGACTGGTCATCAGTCGAATTTTTTTTATTTACCTTCGTTATGGTGTTTTAAAAAACGTGTAAAAAGTCCCCATCGATATCGTGCCGGCCGTGCCAGATATTCGAGGTTCAAGTTCACGATAGACGGTTTTTTGCGAATTTCTTGGTTCCGTTCCATTTTTTGTAAAAAATGGTTATTATCAATCTTGTAGAGGACGACATTATCTACAACTTTTGTATAAACATTTTTTGTCTACGATTTATAATTTGTCTTATTAAAGTACCCGCGGCTTCCTCCCCCTCGATTTTACATAACGGGATTATGCTGCTTCCCGAGGGCCTAACATAATAATTTGTACCATTATTTTAAGTTGAACTTAAAGCTAACGATTAATTATAATTTTATCGAAATTAATGCAGTAGTTAAGCAACCAAACATACAAATCGACAGCGCTCAAACAGACAGACAGACCAACAATTTTTTTCGAAAATACGATAATTATACTTGACATCAATTATAAAGACCATTCGTAAAGTAATTTCGTAAAAAAAATTTACAAGGGTTGAGAGAGTGCGGATAAAGTACGAGTATGCATTTGCATACCGTATAACGCACTCTAGTAATAATAGCCACATTTTTAATTTTTTTTACAAAATTTCTTTACGAATAGTCTTTATAACAATTATAAGGAGTATTCGTAAAGGAATTTTGAAAAAAAAAAATTAAAAGTATGGTTACTCCGAGCTATTCTTAGTCGAGTGCGTTATACGGTATGCAAATGCATACTCGTACTTTATCCGCACTCTCTCAACCCTTGTAAATTTTTTTTACGAAATTACTTTACGAATGGTCTTTATAATTGATGTCAAGTATAAATATCGTATTTTCGAAAAAAATTGTCGGTCTGTCTGTCTGTTTGAGCGCTGTCGATTTGTATGTTTGGTTGCTTATAAGTAGAGAACTACTGCATTAATTTCGATAAAATTATAATTGATCGTTAGCTTTAAGTTCAACTTAAAATAATGGTACAAATCATTATGTTAGGCCCTCGGGAAGCAGCATAATCCCGTTATGTAAAATCGAGGGGGAGGAAGCCGCGGGTACTTTAATAAGACAAACTATAAATCGTAGACAAAAAATGTTTATACAAAAGTTGTAGATAATGTCGTCCTCTACAAGATTGATAATAACCATTTTTTACAAAAAATGGAACGGAACCGAGAAATTCGCAAAAAACCGTCTATCGTGAACTTGAACCTCGAATATCTGGCAACGCCGGCACGATATCGATGGGGACTTTTTACACGTTTTTTAAAACACCATAACGAAGGTAAATAAAAAAAAATCATCTAACTGGGAATTTTTCTGCAGTGGAAATCTAAAATTACTGGACTACAAGTAATACATGATATTTGCTTTTTTCAAAAAACAATATTCATTATGGTTCTTATATTATAATATACTATCAAAGTTTTTCACAATATCTAGATTTTTCCCCGCGGTTCTTTCTTTATGAAGGTATTTTTTAAACATATCCATACTGGCATGTTGCAGATTATTTAGATTGAAGACAATTACGGTGGCAATAAACCAAATGAAAAATATTCTTGTTTTTTGTCAGTTATGTTAAAATTGAAAAATAACATGTCTTCTTCAGATAGAATAGCCGTGGGATAATCTCTTTTAATTTCTCTTTACAAAATTTCCACATTGGTTTCGTGTATCGGCAATTCATAATTCTATGTCCTATCGTCAGGACCGGCGCTAGGATTTCCGGGCCCCGGGTAAGCGTTCTCAGGCCCGTGTCATCAAAAAAAATGTTTTCTCCAAAATTTGTTTTTTTTTTTGGAAATAGAAAATTTTAATGCAAAAAATCAAATGACACCTTTTTTGCTGGGAAATGTTTTAATGCTCGCAGTTTTAAACACGATAGTCACATATAACAGGTAAGCCCCAGGCCGGCGGGCCCCATTCAGGGGCCCGGGATATCTTTACCCTGCTTAACCACCCCTAACGCCGGCCCTGCCTATCCTGTCCTCGTCGTTACACACGTGCAATAGGGGGTGTGCGACATATCGTGCCTGTACAGTTTATAGTTCGTGGGTATATCATTGAGAATTGCGTGTATGGTAAATCTTCTCTCAGTTGCCAAAAACCCTCTAGATATATTTTCCCCACGCTTTTTTCTATATCTAGAGGGGTTTTTCTGTTGAATTCCAGGCATAAACAGTTTTTGGATTTCTATATAAATTTGTTTGGTTATTATTTTATTCGTTATGGTATTTTTTAAAAAACCAATTTTGTCCACGTTTTTTTAGGATTTTCTTAAATATTATTGGTATCTTTTTGTGGTTAGGTACGCTAACTAAATCAAGTAGTTTTTTTATCTAAATTATCTCCGAAATTGGACAACGTGTTGTACATTGTAACGAAACAGCCGTATCGTGATTACAATTTATAATATAAACAATTTTTACTTTCATAGAAAACGATTTTATAGTTAAAATTAAAACTAACCTCTTTAGTGTTGACAGGACATCTCATATTTTGTATATAAAAACATCTTACAAGGGGACTGCACAACAAGTTGCCGGTAATAAACCATTAGAGGCGCAGTCGTCGCTGTAATTGTAATATTTTTCAAAATATTGTGAGTATTTCGTCTACTAGCGTATAGAAGACACTAATAGAACAATACTTTTTATAATTGATCTATGATGATAGCAAGGTTAGTAATGATATAATATTTCTGAATTTCTGAAATTGCCATGGAAACAATGTGAATAAAAAAATTAAATATTTGAGAAATGTTGACACAAGTGAACACAAGTCGTGTCATAAATAGTTAATATTAGGTGCGTTTGGTAGACGTGGTCGTTATTTCACGTCACTAGTTACAATAACTAGCTACGCGGTATGTAACCGAATCACTAGTTTCGAGTTACATTACAAGTAGTGATTTTTGCAAATGCGTTACTAAGCGAGAGCGGGTGACAGTGACACGAATAAATCCGAAGTAACCCGAACACGCACATGCCGTGATTTAAGTGTATAGCTGCAAACACTTAGATAGTGATTTAATGTATGTTAGTTTCGTCTCGTTTCGTGTGTAACTGTATAGTTGGTAACAGGTGGAGGTATTTATGCAAGCAATCACAGTAGCTGAATAAAAATAACTAGTTACAAAAATCACTAGTTTTGAAACAGGTGACGCCGACCAAGTCACTGGTTTCGTTACGTTTCTTGAAAATAACGTAACGACCCACGTCTAGCGTTTGGTATCAAGGTGTAGTGTAGTGTAGTGTAGATAATTTTTCACTGAAAAGTGTAAAAAGTTCACCAAAAGTGTAAACTAAATGTACACTTGTAACAAACGGGCTAGTGTACATTCTGAGTAGATTGTACATGCGCATTACAAAATAAATTATTGACAGATTGGCTGAGTTCATTATTTCTAGTTTTTACAGTTTTTTTTAGTCGTAAAAATGTTAAACTCACTGCCATATTTATCTTGTACCATTACATTTTGAAGCTCATTCATTTTTAAGAGACAAAAAATGTAAAAAATTGAGTACGAAAAAGTATCAAATCTGTCAAAGCGATTGTCAATTCAGACATATATCACGTGACCTACACTACACTACGTGCACCTGCTCAAAAGTCAGTACTAATAGTTGTTACACTTTTAGTCCCACACTGAAATAACAAACAGATCAGTTATTTTACACTTTTGTATAACAAACGTAATAGTGTCAAAAGTGCTTACACTTTTTACACTACACCTTGATACCAAACGCACCTATTGTTGAGTTGAAAGTTGAAAAATTATAATTTCAGAGCAGAAAATTAATAAAAAAGGACATTTATGAAATCTTATGGAACATAAAATTAAGGAAAATCGCAGGATAGTGGACAAATATTTGATTTATTAAATTAAATGTACGACGTTTCGTTTATATATTTAAACTTTTTCAAGTACTTGAAAAAGTTTAAATATATAAACGAAACGTCGTACATTTAATTTAATAAATCAAATATTTGTCCACTATCCTGCGATTTTCCTTAATTTTATTATAATCACGATGGACACGATTTCTAATATAAACTTATGGAACATGTGAGAAAAAATGAATCAATCAAAAAGAAATAAAATCTGAGCCAAGAAGAAAGCATTTATGAAATTTCTCCTATTAGAAAAAAATAACTCTATGACAGATCTTGGAATTAGGCAATTATAATACGTCTGAAATGCCCAAAAGAAGAATAATTGAAGTGTAATAAAGATTTAAAAGTGCCAAGTGAATTTATAATTTTTATAATAATGTGAATGTAATGTCACTTTTTATTACATCCCTATAGGTTGTGTGCACGAAGCCTACTAGCGCCGCTAGTGGGCAAAAGTGTACGATTGAACTATTTTTTATTGTTGTCTTATATCGGGAAATTTTTTAATAAACGAATACCATTTTATCTAGCTGTGTGCAAATAGTATAAATAGCATAGCATAAAAGGTACGTGAAAATTATTTATTTTAAGTTTTTTTCTTCTTCAATTTTGACGTAAAATCGAAAAATAATCGTGTATGTTTTCTACTGACAGCTGCATAACCTCAAACTATGGCGCCGGTGATCTTGTGGACTGGGCTTGAAAGTATTAAGCACGCGATCTCTTTTATTGAGGCTGCATTGAAGAAAGGCGAGAAATTAGCTTTCTGTCATATTAAACATATTGAAGAATTTCGTGATGACACCGTTAAGAATAGAATTATTGCAAAGTGCATCCGGCAAACTTCTGCCACCGAGACACCGTTTTTGAAAAAAAAGACTGTTACGGGTGGTCTGCCTCACCTATATATTATAATGTTGATCATTTATATAAATTATATTAAAGTTGGTGCAAATTGAATAGTTTAATAATTGTATGAAAATACATTTATTGTGATTTTGTCATTGAAAAATATAATTATTTATTTACATTTAATTATTAAGAAATAAAATTATATCTACATTACATTATTGCAAAAATAAAAGTAAAAAAACTAAAACCCGACTACGTAAAAAGAAGAAAACAAGCAAATCAAAACGTAAGACAGTATTTTTTTGTTATCAATAGTCGGAGATTCGAATACCGAAATTCTTTCTTCAACTCCCAAATAGGTTCCCGACTATTGATAACAAAAAAACTGTCTTACGCTTTAAATAGTTTGTTTTCTTCTTTTTACTATTCGAATATCTGCTTTAATTTGAAAAATTCGGAGCATTACTGTACTATCTTTTTGCATATCATTCCATTTTCTTGTATTAGTAAGCTTAGTGTTTTCCACTTCGAAACCGTTTGAGTTTTGACTCCTCCGCATTGCTCTCGCAAACCTATGATAGAAAAATAAGTAGGTATAAAACGTGTTTTTTTTTCATGAAAAATAAATGTCAATGATTTCATGCCTGTAGTAGTTAGTCATATGGAGTATAATAACTATTTAATTTATAAATTGTGTAACTCTTTAGTCATTACGATTTACGAATGAATTGTAAAGAATATTATTTTATGTTAAAATAAACCGAATATCGTATAGTAAAGTATTATTTAATTCCAAGTTATCACAATGCCTATTTTGTGCTTTTAATTGCATCAGCATCAGCACTAAAGAAAGACGAAAAATTTCTTTTACAGATTTACATTAATAATTTCCAAATAAGTTGTAAGTAATATCATGGTTTTACTTACTTTACTTTTATTAACGTTTTGATCCACTTTGGTCGTTTTTCGAGGTTATAACTCCGCGCGGAGAATCTATAAAATTTTATTTACTTGAATCGCTATTAACACAACAGCCTGGAACACAAAAAGTATTTCCAGAACGCGTAGTTTTTCCCATGTTTTGTTTGTAATAATAATCTCTTCTCTATGTTTGTAATCGAAAAACTGTATGACATTTGTAAATAACAATGCTGAATGCTCACTGGACTATAGTTCAAAGCTTACAATAGATCACACTACAAACGCTCGCATCGATATTTTTATAACTCCGCCCCCCTGCACACAGTCTATATTATTAAACGAGTAAATCTTGTATATATGTTTCTATGTATCTATGTACCTATATAAATATTTTCTCGAAAACGGCTCTAACGATTTTGATCAAATTTACCGAAAAGGGGTTTCGGGGGGCAAAAAATCGATCTAGCTAGGTCTCATCCCTAGAAAAATTCGTTTTCTTATCGATTTTATCATTTTAAAAAACAGTTTTTTAACGTCATAAAACAGTGTCGTATTGTGAGTAGGCTTTGGAAAAAACAAACTACTTTCATTATTTATGTCAAAATTACTCTGACAGTCAATCTTTAACTTATTAAAATAATCAGTAATTATTTGAAAAGTAAAAAAATAACAACAATAAAATCTAAACATAAATTATTATGTAAGTAGTTTTAGCTAATATTTAAATAAATAGGTATGTTATTTTTATATTACTTATATAAAATATGTAGTATAGGTAAGTAGGTACGTTAAATGTAGTATGACGTATAATCTTCCCTAGACCTTTTTTTCTCAAAAACGACTAACGATTTTGATGAAATTTACAGAATGAGGATTTTTCGGGGCGAGAAATTGATCTAGGTAGGAATTTTGGTTCCAGAGGGGAGCAATTAAAAAAAAGGTGTTTTTTTATTTATTATAACTCGCTCAATTAAAGTCAGATTGATTCGAAGTCTATTTCTACGAAGATTTTATATAATATATCACAAGTGTTAAAATTGTAAATGAACACTAATATAAGAAGTGTCTTGCACAATATGTAAATAATGACAAAACGGCGGCCCGAAGGGCCGCACTTCTGGCGCCGCGGGGCTGTGTAAAAACACATCGATTTTTAAAAACTATTGTTAAGATACGTACAAAAAAGTTTTGCGTATCTAAAAATTGGCACGGCGGCCCAAAAGGCCGCACTTCTAGCACCGCAGGCATGTGTATCAAAACACATCGATTTTTAAAAACTATGGTGAAGATACATGCAAAAAAAGTTTTGCGCAGGTTAGTCTGACGTTTGTTATTAAAAGAATCGATTTTTGTGAGTTTTTCAGTAGGTACCTATGCAAAAAAAAGTATTTGAAATTTACTGGAAGTTGTTAAGATGACATCACAGAGAAAAAGTACTTCGATAAAGTTGATATTTGGTATTAATGCTTAAAATTGGATTGTTAAAATGGTAACGGGCGAGCAAAATTTCATCTGATTCGAACATTTTTACAAGATATTCAATCTATGAAAATCGGTTTTTGCGAGTTCTTCAGTCAACAAAACAATAACGGCGGTAGATTTGAGAATGGCGACCTAAATAATATTTACAGGAAAAAATGCTTGATTCAAGTTGATACTTAGTTTTTACGCTTAAAAATACACACAGGTAGTTAAAATATCAGAAACAATTATTTTAAATTATGTTACAGAAATAAATTCGTTTCGGAATAATATTCTAAGAAAATAATATCTCACAGCATATTAAGTACTGTTTTTATTGAACTCATCCGAGCAAAGCTCGGCCACCCAGATATTATTATATAAATTTACTTTGTGCTTTTTTATTTTAAATAAAATTTCTGTGGTGTCATTTTTGTAATAAGCGATATGAAAAGTTTCATTAGTTAATTATTTCATTTCACTATTCTTACTTGTAAAATGAATAAAATAAATAACAAATCGAAGAAAATTCATGCATAAAAGTCTATAAAATGATACTATTATTTTTAAAAATTTACGTCGTTTTGGACTTCGATTATTTCTTCCCATTTCCATGGTTACTCTACTATTTTTTTCAGAAAAACCTGGAAAATATAAAAAGTCTAATCTCAATTTGAAAATTGTGTACGTGGTACCAACTTTACACAATCAAATAAATTTCTCAAGAGGAAAATTTGATAATTTAAGTTGTCATATTTAGTTATAAACATCTTTGAATTCGATACTTTTTATGTTTTCATGTTAATTGAAAATTGATTATTCATATTCATAGCAACCCGTTGCCTTGAAAAAAAATCTATTTAGAAAATAAAATCAATCACAAAATCTTTGAAAAACACGAACTGAACAAGAAATCGAAAACTGACATTTATACCATAAATCAAGATGTAAACAAAACGTACGTAGCGTCATTTCTTAGACAATAGCTACACTTTTTTAGTTATTGATAACACCGCAGTTGCATTATCTATCATTAGTAACTTTTTATTCAACAGTCTGCTGTTATTATTAACAGTTTCGTCTTGAACTTAAGCATATCCATTTGTTGTTCTACAAATTATTTTTTAAATGTCTAAAAATGCCTTTTCATTGAAAAAAATATTTCAAGTTCAATCTTAATTCCTACTTTTATTAATTTCAATACATGAACCCAAATATGTTTAATACCAAGAATATCATCTATAGAATCTTACAGATCTCACAAACTGACTGTATTGTTTATATAAAAGCTGATATCATGATAAAAAAATTGGGATAAATGACATATGGTAGCGCCATCTTTTGAAATCGGTGCCGGGCACGCTATTAAAACCTAAAGTTGAAAAAGAGTTACAACGCTTAGTGAATCGTGGAATCCTAATACAAGTAGAAACTGCTGAATGGGCAACGCCGATTGTACCGATTATGAAACGTAATGGTGACATAAGAATATGTGGTGACTTTAAATGTACTCTGTTAGACGCTAATGACCTCAGTTGTCGGGCGTCTATAATTTACAATTCAATTCAATTAAATGTACTCTGAACCCGACTTTAGAAGATGTTCATTACCCGTTACCCAGGATCGAATATTTATTTTATCAATTACATATAGAGCAAGAGCCCGCGACAGCCAGACCTTCGTCATTTTATAAAAGATGAAAGTTTCTCTGCGCATGTACCTACCCAACACAGGTAAGAACGATCATCGACTTATGAAGTTTGGATGGTGGTTACTTTGGCAGATTGAGGGTAGCAAAGGTAAGATAAGCCACTTCCGGTGCAAAATGTCAATTTTTATATGTATAAATGTATAAATTGAAACAGCTCAAAATTACTAAGTGGCCCTTAGCCAACATGGTAACCATAGTTTTTAAGAAAATTTTTAATAACTGCTCAAAATTGGATAAAATATAATAGTTAAATCCTGTATCATGAAAAATAAAAGTTATACATTATTACATTTAGTAAAGTAGTATCAGTATATTCAAAAATTTAAATTTTTGATGTGAAACATCTTTAGGTACGGGTGTAAAATCATTTGAATGGAACTTCGCCAAATGTTATTTGTTATTGCATTTTGAAACTACGTGGTCAATAATATTATAGTTTTTTTACTAACATTATCAGCGCGTAATGTATCATGCCGTTTTTTTTTTTTATTAAAAAAACAGATGGATAATTATGTATTGTTTTTTTTCTTATTGAAAAATTATGAATGTGATATTTTTTAGAACCTTACCTATATTAAAAATGTTAAAAATTCAGTTTCCATAAAAAAATATCTCGCATTCAATGATGTAAATTATTTTCTAATTTAATTGGCATAAAGAGATATCTTTATTAAAATATATATAGGTATATAATTTTTATTTCATGATTTTCTTGACTTTTTTTCAAAGCAACTACTTTAAACTACCTTTTGTTTAAATATGTCTACATATTATTGTAAAAAAAAAAAATAAATATTTTAATAGCACGTTAATATAAGTATACTTAGAATAAGTAATTTAATAATAATTCATAAAATGTTATTGCCTTTGTTCGGATACATTTTTGAATAGTTTTATGTACCTACAGTAAATTATATTGAAACTCATGTTGATCACTCACGTATGTAATATAATAAAATTAAAAAACCGGTTGATTTGTGAATCAGAATTGTCAATCTTTATTATGGCAATGTTTCAACAACCATTTTGTTAACTTCTTCAGGCCTAAAATTACATAATTCTAATAATGTAATTTTAGGCCTAAAGAAGGCAACAAAATAGTTGCTGAAAAGTTGCCATAGTAAAGATTGACAGTTCTGACTCACAAATCAACCGGTTTTTTCTTTTATTATAGTAAATTATAATTTTCCATTTATCATTATAGTTATTTTGGTTTTATATTCGCTTAGTTAACTTTATAATAAATAACAATATATTTGTATACCTGCGTTTATTTAAAATTAATAAACTAATGTTGTAACAAGTCGGGTCGGCTCACCTATTGGGGACTTCTGGATTGTACACCGAGAAAAGCGCGGAGGTAAAACGTAACGGTCGGATAAGGGTTGTTGGTGATAAGACGCGATGGAGTGAGGTTGTGTGTTTGTGGGTGCGAACGGGCAAATGATCGGTGGACAGTCCAGGGTCCTGAAAGGTAGGATCTAAAAATGATTTATTTTGTTTAATTTTGGTTTTTAACCTTTTTTCTATTTTATTTTATTATAACTTGAAATAAACTTCATTATAGTCAGTAACATGTGTCACGAGTTATTTATTTAAAACTATTAGCACACCAGCCAGGAGCGCAAGGACCCACCACGCTACCCGGTCAGAGGTCCTTTTATGTTCGGTAACCCTTGAGAAGGGCCCGCAACGTAACAATGGTGGCAGCGGGCGAGATTGTTGTTTTGGGGATTGTTGTATAAGGGATGTAGTTTGCCAGAAATTAGTAAAAGATACCCATTTTAATAATAATAACCATGTAATTTGTCAAAATTTGAGATGTGAAAATTCTGTTGGATTCATAAGAAAAATTAGTAAATTCCAGGGGTGAACAAATTCTGTTGGTACTATAAATTAACTTTCCGTTTAGTGTATTCAGATGAAACTAAAATTATAAATAAAATTCACTTGTAGTATATAAGTACAAAATCGTACAAAAAAATAATTTTTGAAAGTTTTGAAAAAAAAATTATTCACTATAAAATAACAATATAAAATCAGTACCTACTAGTTTAAAATGTAAAATTATAAAATCAATTTTTTTGAACTGTTGTTTTCGAGTTATTTTCCAACGTACAAAAGCTAGAAAATATTCCGAAAAAAGTTATATAATTTATCTGTACGAAATTAAAAAAATAAGTTTCGCCATTTTGGTCAACCCTTGTGGTAATGTTATATCTATAATATTGTCTTGTGCATTATCTCTGCTGCTAGCATAGCCTGGGAATTGCAGAATTGCATTTCCATATCCGTTTGTACTTTGTCCGCGCGTTGCGACGCCTACTAAAAAATTACCAAACAGAATTCATAAAGTAAAGAATATTAAGGAGTAGTTAAATATTTCATCTATGCAAAAGTTGTTGATTTAATTTTTTTTATGTAAAAGTACCAAGGGTAAAAGTGGAATACAGACAGTTTTGTTGAGTATAATATCCATATTTATGTATGTGTAGCGGCAATACTTTTATTTTTAAGTGAAATTGTTTGAGTTAAACAAAGAATATTAATATTAGTACAGTCATTTGGTTCGAAAAATAGTGGTTACCTGGAAAGTTTTCCGGGAGTTTTGAAAATTGGTAGTCTTATAGATTTTGATGTGCTCTTTCCGAATTTCGACTTTGCCTACTCGTATTTTTGCCGCTCGCGCCGCCATATTGGAAAAATGGCGCCTAAAAGCAGTTTTTTGACAATAGCTCCTTTCCGACTTATTTTACGATAAAAACAGTTATACAGTGTGTCCACAGACTCATCCTCAACATGAGGATCTCCGTTGTTATGGGAGATAGAGATTTGGTTAAATGAGACAAAATGTGCAGAATCTCCAGTACTACTACCCTGCGTAGTCAAACTTTCCATATTTTGCTTGGTTTGCGACCGACAGTTAAAAAACGAGATTTACCCATTTTCGTTTTTTGTTTATAACTCGCTTATTAAGTAAGTTAGAAAAAAAATATTTTCACTTTCTTAAGGCCCTTTTTTATGAAGATTTCAAATCTCTTTTCATATTTTTATTTACTTTTATAGTTTTAGAGATACTTGTATTAACTTTGTTTTTTTAAATACACGTCAAAGATGGCCATGACACCATTCGAAAGAGATTTTTTTTCTCTTTAATTTGATATGAGGGTTGATGGATTTATTTTCAAAAATAACAGAGTTATACGCAAAACACTGATTTTTAATAGTAGGCTATGCTAAATTAATTGATAAAACAACAGAAGGCTTAGCAAACAGTTGAAATTCGCGTTGGCTTAGTAAACGGCTGTTTTGTTTTAGCTGTCAAAGTGTAGTTTGTTACTAATTTGTCATTTTACTAAGTGATTTATTAAATTTACTTCTGTTATCATGGGACCATTTTGTAACAATGAAAAATAAGCGATTTTCAACAATTGATCGTAAAACAGTAGTTTTGTCTTCTTTACTTATTCGCGTTGATTTAGTAAACGGCTTTTTAAATGATCCATAGTTTATTAAATTTACTCGTAAGTTTCTGTAAATAGACGAATGAGGTTGTCTTCGTTCTGGATACTGATCGAAGTACATTTCTGAGGCTCTGGTCGAATTTTTGTGACATAGAATGTAACAATAGATAACATATCAAATTTTTCATTGTTACAAAATGGTGCCATGATAACAAAAGTAAATTTAATAAATCACTTAAGGTGCATTTTCATGTGACGCTCGACGCTGGCTTCTAGCGTCAAATGCGGTCACGTGACATAAACGCCATATTGAAAAAAATGTAGCGTCAAAGCTAAACATTGTTTAGCTTTTACGCTGGCGTCATTAGTTGTCTCTGGTCATTAATGATACGAGTTTTCTACAGCTAGGTACTGAGTTGTGCATCAAGTATCAACACACAGGCTTGCTAAAGAATTGCTTTATGTTGCTACTAGGGGGTTGATTCTACGAATTTAACCCATTGATTTTATTACTTCGAAAGTACCTATTTATTAAGGAAAATACTATCACCTGATGGTTTTTCGATGGTTAATTAAAATTCCCGTCTCACTTAGAACAAAACAATTTTTTTTTATTGAATACTAAAAACATTAAAATTTCTCAAGATACAATTTATTTTTTTCTCATATTCTGGTAGTGCATATAATTACCTATAAAAAGTAAGCATGGTTATATTTTTAATTTTTATTCCTTATAATTCGTGTACTTTCGCCTGTTATTTAAGTCAAAAATATGGGAATTTCATTTTTGATAATCGTATTCAGACATTGTCTTTTCTGTTAATAAATTTACAAAGAGCTTATTTATTAATTATTATAACAAATTCACCAGGGTTTTGATTTATGGATGTCTTTATTTGACGCTCTCTTTACAAGTTTACAACTGTCAAAACCTTGCTGTCTGTTGACGCTAAAATTTGACGCTGGAACTTGACGCTACAGTTTTTCAAGATGGCGTTTATGTCACGTGACCACATTTGACGCTAGACGCCAGCGTCTAGCGTCACATGAAAATGCACCTTTAGTAAAATGACAAATTAGCAACAAACTACACTTTGACAGCTAAAACAAAACAGCCGTTTACTAAGCCAACGCGAATTTCAACTGTTTGCTAAGCCTTCTGTTGTTTTATCAATTAATTTAGCATAGCCTACTATTAAAAATCAGTGTTTTGCGTATAACTCTGTTATTTTTGAAAATAAATCCATCAACCCTCATATCAAATTAAAGAGAAAAAAAATCTCTTTCGAATGGCGTCATGGCCATCTTTGACGTGTATTTAAAAAAACAAAGTTAATACAAGTATCTCTAAAACTATAAAAGTAAATAAAAATATGAAAAGAGATTTGAAATCTTCATAAAAAAGGGCCTTAAGAAAGTGAAAATATTTTTTTTCTAACTTACTTAATAAGCGAGTTATAAACAAAAAACGAAAATGGATAAATCTCGATTTTCTACTGTCGGTCGCGAACCAAGCAAAATATGGAAAGTTTGACTACGCAGGGTAGTAGTACTGGAGATTCTGCACATTTTGTCTCATTTAACCAAATCTCTACCTCCCATAACAACGGAGATCCCCATGTTGAGGATGAGTCTGTGGACACACTGTATACAAAATGAAACTAGAGACAATTACCTACAATTTATGTATCTACCTTTTTTTCATAAAGTCAATAGTTTAGGCGTACGATCGCCGCAAAGTGTACTCCAACACGCGTTTTGACCAAAAAACTCATTTCCACACCACCTTGAGGTAGAGTAAGCGGCGCGTTTTTAGTGTATTTGCCATATATGGCACATACACTATTGGCGTCGGTCGGATGGCGAGACCTAGGGGTCGGACCAAAATTTCTCGACGTTTCATACCCTCCTGAACAAGTTGCCACCATTTTTGAAAATGATTATATATATATATATATATGTATGTATATATATATGTGTGTGTGTGTGTGTGTGTGTGTGTGCGTTTGTGTGTGCGTGTGTGGTGTGTGTGTGTGGTGTGTGTGTGTGTGGTGTGTGTGTGTGTGTGTGTGGTGTGTGTGTGTGTGTGTACACGATAACTCTCGACAGACTTAATCGATTTAAACGAAATTTGGTACACACATTGAAACCCATCACCGCACGAAGCCTATTTAAAATGGGCCCGATCGGACCACTTTAAGGGTAGTTTTTAGGGGTAGAAAAAAGTTTTTGGGCCCAAAAATACCGAAAAAAATCTCAGAATTGTTTCAAAATTGGAATCTAACCCTTTAGTAGAGATTAAAATGTGTTGCTAAAATTTTAACAAAATTGGCACGACAGGACCGGATTTACAAATTTTATGAAAACACTAGTTTGCGGATCGTGATTTATTTGCTGACGGGTGTATTTAATTTGGTACAGAGGTGGCATTGATAATAATATTGAAATTAAGAAAAAAAATATTATTTTAAGGCATGTATTAAGGGGTTAAATTTTTTATTTTGTCCAAAAACAAACTTAAGTTGACATAATAAAGCCACAAGGCCTTTATTAGCAAATACACTATATTGTCGGCAAGGTTTGGCACTGCGACCCGAGTTTTTTAATGTGGTATCCCCAATAGGCCTAATCCACATGCAATTTAATATCCTGAAATTTAGCGTAATCTCCTTCGCTTCGCTGTTCTTGATGGACCAGGTTTTGCGAATTCATTGTCTGTAGTACCAATCGAAACGTCATAGACCGGAATTTCATCTACATCATGTAGATGAAATTCCGGTCTGTGACGTTTCGATTGGTACTATATAGATAAAATATTTAAAAAATGTATGTTGAAATGTAATAATTTCTATAATTTGAGTGCTTTAGGAATTCTAAGGTCGCTGATTATTAATTTGTGGTCAAAAAATCAAAATTCGGTCGAAATAATTGAAGAGTATTCTGTTAAACTGTTAAAATCACTTAACACTTTTTGAAAGTTTGCATAAAAACCCTTAACGCGAAATGTATTAAAAAAATATTAAGTTCCCATATCGAGGTTATAGACCTATTGATGGGTTATGTAAATGCGTTAAAAAAATTCGAAAAATCCAAAGAGGCCACCCTACAGAATAAAAATAGAAATCCTTGACGCGGAGCGCTCTAGTAAGTAGGGTGTTTAATGAATATTAATTTTCTATGTAGATATTATAGACCTATCCATGAGCTATCTATCTGTGTCGAAAAAATTTGCTAGATTTATTCGTAGCCACCCTAAGTATATAATTTTTTCCAGATAGTACTTTTGTACTAAAAATAGAAACCCTTGACGCAGACTGCTCTAGTAAGTAGGATGTTTTATAAATATTAGTTTCCCATGTACGGATTATAGACCGATCCATGGGCTATCTAAATGAGTTAAAAAAATTTATAAAACCTGGAAGTGGTTACCTTAAAAAAGCAATTTCTTTGAGATCTTACTTTTTTACCTTAAACATACGAGCTCGAAAACATTGCTTCAGTGGAGAGGCCACTTCTAGATTTTCCAATTTTTTTCGACGCAGTTAGATGGCTCATGGATAGGTCTATAATCTCTACATAGGAAATTAATATTCATTAAACACCCTACTTACTAGAGCACTCCGCGTCAAGGATTTCTATTTTTAGTCGAAAAGTACTATCTTGAAAAAATGACATCCTTAGGGTGGCTACGAATAAATTTACCAAATTTTTTCGACACAGTTACATTGCTCATTGACAGGTCTATAATATCTACATAGAAAATTAATTTTCATTAACCACCCTACTTACTAGAGGACTAATGACGATGAACTCGCAACTGCACCTGGTCCATCAAGAACAACGAAGCGAAGAAGAATGCGCTAAATTTTAGGATAGTGAATTGCATGTGGACTAGGCCCACTGGGGATACCACGGTAAAAAAAACGCGCCGCTTACTTTACCTCAAGGTGGTGTGGAAATGAGTTTTTTGGTCAAAACGCGTGTTGGAGTACACTTTGCGGCGCTCGTACGCCTAAACTATTGACTTTATGAAAAAAAGGTAGATACATAAATTGTAGGTAATTGTCTCTAGTTTCATTTTGTATATAACTGTTTTTATCGTAAAATAAGTCGGAAATGAGCTATTGTCAAAAAACTGCTTTTAGGCGCCATTTTTCCAATATGGCGGCGCGAGCGGCAAAAATACGAGTAGGCAAAGTCGAAATTCGGAAAGAGCACATCAAAATCTATAAGATTACCAATTTTCAAAACTCCCGGAAAACTTTCCAGGTAAAACTACCAAATGACTGGGCTATATATTGAAATTAAAAAAAACAATGCTCCATGGTGAGGTGTGCTATGGTGAAAGAAATTAATCGGTCAATTGAAATAAATCTAAATATATTTGCTTAATGTTGGGGGAACAAAATTTTTTTTTTTTATATATTCGAAATCGTGTCATTTTTGTAGGAACTTAAAAGTTAATGAGGGAAGAATTATTGGGAGGAACTCGAGTGATGAAGCACGTTTATTAATTACAACATGGTTAAATCGATAAATTAATGAACAATATTTTCAAATGTTGGATTTGCATTGAGTATAAAATCTTAAGGGGGATATTAATTCAATAAATTATTGTGGTGTAGAAAGTAAAATATAATTATTGTGGTTATACTTACCCGACGAATAAAAATATATTATTATATATACAAAGTATAAAATACAGGGGAGAAATTTTAACGATTTAAAGAACATTCAAATTAAACAAAATGCCTGATCAACTACCGTCAGCCCAAGGCGCTAACGCACCCCCACCTGCCACTCCGACCATCACACTTGAGATGGCTCGGTTGTCACTAGGGGCAGTTGCAAATACCATTGAAGTATTTTCAGGGAAAGAAAATGTGAAAGCTTATTTCGAACGTCTTGAATTAAGGGGAGATTTAGATGGACTCACCCATGCCCAGTTGCTATTTATAGTTAAATGTCGACTTGTTGGGGAAGCATATAGTTATTTCCGAAGCGAACCTAGTTTGTCGGGTTCGGATGTGACTTATGACAATTTTAAAGAAAAACTCATTTCCAAATTTACCCACTTGCGCGTGCCGGGGGCCGCCCAATTGAAGCTATCTCGTTGCATTAAAATGCACAACGAGAATGTCAGTCAGTTCGTAACGAGATTGAAAACAGCGGGCAAAGAAGCGTTATCCGATGACCTAGTTAATGCGACACGAGAACAACGCTTAGGCATCGAAAAAAAGAATGCTTTCACAATTTAGAACCGGGCTTAAACGGGATCTTTTAAGAAATATCGGGGTTATCTTAATGAGGGAACCGAATTTGACGATCGATAAAGCTGCAGAAATTGCTCAACAGGAAGAGCTAAATCAATTAATTATTTCTGGGAGGTCTGATTATAGTAGAAATCAAATTAATTACACTTCTTCAACTAGACAAAATCGGGGGAGAGCGAATTTCAGTAATAATTTTAGGAACGTTGCTGCACGTCCAGCGAGTGCCATTCAAAGAAATGTGCACCGCTCATCCAACGCCAAAATGCAATGTTTCAACTGTTTTAAAACGGGACATTTTGCCAGGGACTGTAGGGGGCCTACAGTATGTAGAAAGTGTCAGGGATTAGGACATCGGGAGGTTAATTGTAGGAACAGTAACCCAACACAATCAACTCAATCTCGGTTCACAACCAAACCGAGCACACCACAATTGCCGTCGCGAGATAATAGAATTAGGGACAACGGGGGTTCGCAAAATCAAAATGTTAATAATAATACGCCAAGATCGCAGGGAAATTTAAACGGGAGAACCTCTCGGGATTAAGCCCTGTTGCCGGGAGAGTACGTTCGGATCCAATAATCGCTCCTTGTACATTTTACTGCAATGCTGGGTCAACGCCAAATATAATTGAAATCCAGTCGGGCGAAGTCACTTTTAATTTTATCATTGATACCGGTTCGCCTGTATCTATTATAAAAAGTGAAATTCTTAACGATGTTAAATTAATCGAAAGTTGCGACACTGCCCTTGTGGGAATTACAGGTCATGAATTTCGAACTTTAGGTTCAATAGTACTTAATTTAGAAATTGCCGGGGAAATATTTGCAGTACAATGTTTAGCGGGTGAAAATTTACCAATGAAAATAGATGGGTTATTGGGACGTGATTTTTTAATTGAAAATGGGGCTATTATAGATTTTTGTGAAAACATATTACGGGTAAAGGGTCTTAAAATTCCACTATACTCAGATGATGAAGTATTTGGGACGCGACACGCGACAAACAATATAATGGGTAAACTAAAATTAGTTGGGGGAAGAGGAAAAACCTTAAAAGAAGGTCTAATAAAAGGGCCAAAAGTAGCCGCGGTTGGGAACCGTGAAGAATTAAATGGGATTACACTTAAAAAAGTGGAAGAAAGTATTAAGGGGTTATTGCGGAAAATTGAAGAATTGGAGAAGACCTGCGAAGAAATGGGAAGAAAAATTGAAGTCCAAGGAAGTAGAATTCAAATAAACGAGAAGAAAGCTAAGCAGAAAGAAGAAACGAGAATAAAAACCGAGGGAAGAAACGATGATACGAAGATTTTGCCAAAACGACGTGTATGATTTTGTTTGGACGACGAGCAGCCCTCCGGGACTGAGGAAGAGTTGTCTCAAGGTCGATCGGAAAATGAAGAGAATCCGTTGCGTTCTCGGCTGCAACCGCAGAACCGCAACATTGATCGGGAAGTTTGCAGACTCCCCGTTCTATTAACAGGATGCTTGGAAATTCCGGCGCGATCTGAGTGTATGTGCACGGCCACTCAGAGGGAACTTGAACCAGAAATAGAGGTGATGATCGAGCCGACCGAAATTCTTGTCCACGGACTAATGGCAGCACGGGTACTTTGTAAAATTAATGAGAAGAATGAAGTCGTAGTAAAATTGATTAATGTTACGAAGCAATCATTGAGAGTTAACGCCAACACAGTTGTAGGGATGGCAGAAGCTTATAGAAACGACGAGGAAGAAACGTTTATGGGAGCGGGATCACAAGAAGATAAAAGGAAGAAGAATAAGAGTAGTTCCAATCAGAGAAGACACGAGGTTTATCAAGCAAGTACTTCAAAGCCACTGTCGAGTCAAATCAGCATGGGACATTTAGAAAAAGATGAGCAGAATCAGCTATCGAAACTTCTCAACGAGTTTCAAGATATTTTTCTGACCGAGGGGATGAAATTGGGGACAGCGGAGGGAGTGAAACACAGAATCATCACCGAGGATATTCACCCTATAGTAAAGGCGCCTTATAGAGTGCCGCATGCTCAACGAGGAGTACTACGAGAACAAATTGGTCAGATGTTGGAAGAAGGCGTTATAACACACTCACAGAGCCCATGGTCAGCACCGGTAGTTATGGTTCCGAAGAAAACCGAAAACGGGGAAGTGAAAGTACGTGTGTGCATCGACTACCGAGGTCTCAACGCCGTTACCAAGAGGGACTTCTACCCTCTTCCAAATTTATAAGAAACTTTTGACGTCCTGGGAGGAGCAACCTTATTTACCACTCTAGATCTTGCATCGGGATACTGGCAAGTCGAAGTAGCGGAGTAGGATCGAGAGAAAACTGCTTTCACCACTTTGGATGGTCATTACGAGTGCGTGCGTATGCCTTTCGGCCTGGTTAATGCTTCGAGCACTTTCCAGCGCCTTATGAACGCCGTATTGGCAGGACTAAACGGAGATCAGTGCTTAGTCTATCTCGACGACGTCATCGTCTTCAGTACAAAGGGAGTAGCTAATCATTTGGGAAGATTACGGACCGTATTCGAACGTCTGCGAAATTCGAACTTAAAACTAGAACCAGCAAAGTGCAAATTTCTTCATAGAGAAACGAAATATTTGGGACACATCATCTCCACAGATGGAGTAAAACCAGACCTCGAGAAAATCGAGGCGGTGAAAAATTATCCAACACCGAAGAACGTAAGGGACATCCGAGCATTTCTAGGACTCGCCGGATTCTATAGAAGATTTATACCACAATTTTCACATCTGGCCAAGCCACTCACAAGTTTGACTCGAAAAGAGGTACCATTCGTATGGAATGAAGATGCAGAGAAGGCATTTACAGAACTCAGAGAAGTTTTATGTAGAAAACCGGTTTTGATCTACCCGGATTTCTCGAAACCATTCATATTATCAACTGACGCATCGGGGTATGCATTGAGTGCGATATTAAGCCAAGAAGTAGGAGGGCATGAGAAACCAATTGCTTATGCCAGTCGTCAAATGAACAAGACGGAATGTAATTACTCTACCGTAGAACGAGAGTGTTTAGCACTAGTATGGGGGATTAAGCACTACAGATGCTATTTATATGGAAGACCATTTATAGTTATAACCGATCACAGGCCGTTAACATGGCTACTTTCTATCAAGGCCCAAGTTCACGACTTGCACGTTGGGCACTTCTGATGGAAGAACACGACTTCAAAACCATACATCGAGCAGGGAGTAAACATGGCAATGCAGATGCACTGTCATGGGTTAGAATAAATCACGTGGAGGTCGAGCCACCACCTTACGAACCGATATGGGATCGAGAAGAGATAAAACGGGCGCAGCGAAAAGACGCAGAATTACAACCTATCATCGAGCGAGTTCAAAATGACGCAGATTATCATACTTACTTTCTGGATGACGAGGGAATACTATATAAGGCAAGAAACGAGGATGGACATCACGATCAACTGGTAATTCCTCGAAGAATGACGAAAACGCTTATATATAATTACCATGACCCACCATATATGGGCCACCAAGGGCGTGAAAAGACGCTGAAATTGATCAAGAGAAAATACTCCTGGACCACTATGAATACGGATGTCAAGAACTACTGCACAAGCTGTGTGTCGTGCCAAGAAAGGAAGACGTCGCCGCATCATAAAGTTGCTCCTCTACAAGTGTTTCCAACACTGAGGCAACCGTTCGAACGCGTAGCTATGGACGTGGTGGGATCATTGGTCACTACCTATTCGGGAAACAAATACATCTTGACAATTCAAGATCACTTTTCAAAGTACATGGAGATCATTGCAATGAAGGATCAAACTGCAGAAACGGTCGCAAAATTATTCGTAATGAATGAATTGTAGATTATAGACGCTCGACAACAGAGGTCATTAGCGTCTAAAAATAAAAAAGTAAACAAAAGAAAACCAAAAACAATAAAACCAAAGCAAAATCAATACAAAAACAAAAGTTGACATACAACAAAATAAAATCTAATAGCTACAAATACAATGTGTCATATAAAATAATGTAGTGATATAAAGAAAAAACCATTTAGGCTGTAAAAGGGCCTAAATGTATACAAATAAATAAAATCAAATAAACCGGTCGAGACCGGTTTCTTTTAAAAATCGAAACAGCAGATCGACATTGTCAGGATCATTTCCTAAAACAACCGACAGATCACCTGACAATCCGATCTGCTGTCGTGTGTCCCTAAACTGGACACACTCTATTAAAATATGCGAAACGGTAACACGAGTGTCACACGTTTCACAGAGGGGCGGTTCCTCACGAGCCATCAAAAAACCATGTGTAAGTCTACAGTGACCTATGCGCAGCCGTGTAAGGACCACTTCCTCCCACCTGGAGGGACGGAAAGATGTGAACCATGGGTCAACTGTAGATTTTATAAATTTTAATTTGTTTTCATCGACAGCACTCCATTCATCCTTCCAGAGCTGCTGAACGGCTGAAATCAGTACGCTCTTGAGGTCGTCACCGATAACGCAAAATACACTCTGACCGTTATTTGCAGCGTCCTTAGCTGCAGTGTCAGCTAGTTCATTGCCAGCGATTCCCATGTGGCCGGGAACCCAACAAAACCGGACAGTGGTTCCACCTCTTTTCAAAGTGTACAATTTGTCCTGAATTAAACAAATAAGAGGGTGGCTGGGATAGGAACGCTGCAATGCCTGAAGAGCACTCAAAGAGTCGCTGCAAATAACATATTTGTGTGGACCGTGCACATGTCTCAAGGCCTGCAAAATTGCATATAACTCTGCAGTAAAAATACTGCACTCTTGAGACAACCTGTATCCAACACTGGCGTTATCGGTGACAAACGCGCAACCAACTCGGTTGAGAGACTTCGAGCCATCCGTGTAAACGGAACGGTAGTCTCGATTCTGATCCAGCCATGCCAGGAAAAGCTGGCGATAGAGCTCTGGAGTTGTTGTATTTCGAGGATGAATGGAAAGTGACATATCGATGACGGGCTGAGGAATAAGCCACGGGGGCACAGAATTACGGCCTACTTTAAGAGTTCTAGGAAGCGCCAAGTGAAGTTCATCTAAAAGAAGATTCAACCTGATACCGAGAGGACGTGTTGCATTTCTTCTCCGTCTATACAGAGAAGAAAAACGAGGTTGAAATACGCAACTGTAAGTTGGGTGATCAGGTTGACTACGGAGCTTAGATACGTAGGATAGCATATTGCGTTTCCGCCGGATGTTCAGCGGAGGCTCTCCGCATTCAGCGGCTATGCTAACAACAGGACTCGATCGAAACGCTCCGGTTGACAATCGGATTCCGGCGTGATGAACAGCGTTTAACGTCCTGATGTACGACTCACGCGCTGAGTCGTACACGATGCTACCGTAATCCAATTTAGACCGTACGACTGCACGATAAATTCGCAGCAAAACCGTACGGTCTGCACCCCACGTGGTACTGGATAAAATTTTTAAAATATTAAGGGAAGACGTCGACTTCCTCTTTAAAATATTAAAATGAGCCTTCCAATTTAACGACCGGTCAAAAGTGAGTCCTAAAAATCGGGCAGTATCTTGCACAGATATGAGCGTATTATAAAGATATAAGAATGGTTCCTGATAACAACTACGAATGCGGCAAAAGTGCACACACTGGGTTTTTCCAACGGAAAATTTAAACCCATTGTTGGTTGTCCAGTTCTGGATGCTATTAATGGCCAGCTGCAAATGACGTTGTGCAGTACGAATGTACTTTGACGAACAGTAGATCGCCAAGTCGTCAACATAGAGCGATGACTCTACAGACGATGGAATGCTGTCAATTATGCCATTAATAGCGATGGAAAATAAGGTGACACTAAGAACCGAACCCTGTGGAACACCATTCTCCTGTGCAAAGACACTTGACAAAGTGTTGCCGATACGGACTTGGAAGTAACGCTCTAATAAAAAATTATTTATAAAATTCCCAAGATGTCCTCTGATACCCCAATTATGTAGTGTTCGGAGTATTCCATACCGCCATGTAGTGTCGTAAGCCTTTTCAAGGTCAAAAAAGACCGCTATCAAGTGTTGTTTGTTAAGAAAAGCGTCCTGGATAGCGGACTCTAACCTGACTAGATGATCCATCGTCGAACGGTGCTTACGAAAGCCACACTGGGCATTCGTAATCAAATGTCTGGATTCAAGAATCCAAACCAGTCGTCGGTTGATCATACGTTCGAGAAGTTTTGACAAACAACTAGTCAGTGAAACAGGACGATAACTTGATGCTTGTTTTCGGTCTTTACCGGGCTTCAACAACGGCACTACAATAGAATTACACCAAGCGGTAGGAAACGTATTGGTGTACCATATTAAATTATACATCTTGAGAAGGAATATAGATCCGGAGGGAGGTAGCTTTTTCAAAAATTGGTAATGGATATCGTCAGATCCTGGAGAAGTATCATGGCAATCATGCAAACTCGACTGTAGTTCCCACGAGGAGAAAGGTGCGTTGTAGTTCTCCTCATTTTGGGAGGAAAAGTTCAATACAACTTGTTCTGCTTGATTTTTCTGAGCAGAAAAACTTTCAAGATAGTTTGCGGAACTCGAGACTTTTGCGTAGCATGAACCCATGTGATCGGCGACTTCATCAGGTGACGTAATTATGTCATTTCCCATTACCAATCCAGAAATGTAATTAAAACTCTGTTTACCAGAGATCCTCCGAATTTTCTCCCACACCTCGCGAGCGGGAGTACAACTTCTTATAGTGGAAACAAACTCACTCCATGACTGCTTCTTACTCTCTGCTATGATACGTCTGGCAATGGAACGTTTTTGCATGAAAATAATACGATTTTCATCCGTCATATTATTTTTGAAGTGACGGAGAGCCCTTCGACGTTCACAGATGGCATCCCGACAAGCCTTATTCCACCAGGGAACAGGCACACGTCGCGGTGTTGTTGACGTGCGCGGGACTGCAGCTAAAGCCGCCTCGATGACCGCATCCACAGCAGCATCGACATTCCAAAGTTCATTTCGCCGACATTTAGCACTTCTTGAAAGTGTGACCAATTGGCTTCTTTTATTATCCACTTAGGAGAGCGTCTTTCATTCACATGGAATGAAAGAAGCCGACAAATAATAGGAAAATGGTCACTGCTACAAAGATCGGCATTTACTTCCCATTCACAGGATGGGGCGATAGAAGAAGAGCAGAGAGTAAGATCGATAGCTGAAAATGTCCCATTTGCAGCCGAGAAATGTGTATTGGAACCTGTGTTCAATACGACCAAGTTCTGATTTAGAATCAACGTCTCTATTAGCCTTCCACGAGCATCCACATGATTAGAACCCCAACTGGGATTGTGGGCATTAAAATCCCCCATGATGATAAAGGGGCGTGGAAGTTGGTCTATAATAGATGTAATGGTTGTAAGTGTCAGTTGTTCTAATGGAGGAATGTATATTGAACACAAAGTTACCGGATTCGGCGCATAAAGTCTGACAGCGATGACCTGTAAGTCAGATTGTAATGGGACATTTTCGGAAAACACATTATTTCGGACTAAAACTGCCACTCCGCCACTGGCACGTTCAACGAATGGTTTATCTTTACGATAAATCGTAAAACCACGAAGAACCGGAGTGTTTGTGTCTTTCAAATGTGTTTCCTGTAAACTAATAGCAGTAGCATTATGGTCGTTAAGGAGGAGTTTTAATTCACTGAAATGAATATAAAAACCGTTCATGTTCCACTGTAAGAAATTGAATGTGATAATTTGTAAAAAAGGAACTACCTCGTTTTTTTCCTCGCTGCATCAGACCGATGATGGGGAGGTCTGCTAATATCTTCGTCCATAGCAGAGTCTGCACTGCTGCTATGGTCGACGCGAGTACGTGTAATAGTCATTTTATGACTATTATCCCGGTTCAAGATAATCTTAGTTTTCTTTACCGGAGATACTGATTTAATTTTTTCAATTTGAGATTTTACCGGTGAAGTTGGTTTTTTAACCGGTGATCTCGATCTATTATCCGGACTTTTTTTGTTTTTCTTATTTGACTTTTTGGCAACAACAGTTTTAGAAATGGATGGGGAAATTTCGGTTTGTGTAGACATGTCACATGTCTGTGTTGACATGTCTACTTTGATGACAGGAACGGCAGCAATGGTTGCAAAGGAACGTGTAAAAGAAGGGACTGATTCACGATATTTGCGCTTGGCTTCTGCAAAAGAAATTTTTTCGGTGGTTCTTATTTCTTGGATCTTGAATTCCACTTTGTATTGTGGACATTCTCTAGATCTTGCAGAGTGGATTCCGTTGCAATTAACGCAATGCGACACCCTTTTGCACGGAATATCCTCATGCAAAGGTTGGCCGCAATTGTCACAGAGACTGGGAAAGCTACAGTTATTCTGCGAATGTCCAAACTTTTGACATTTGTAACAGCGCAAGGGAGATGGTATATATTGACGTACTTTCAAAGAATAGAATGCTGCTTTTATTGATGGCGGAGGCTGCGGTGTACAGAACGTAAGAATATGAGACGGTGTAGGTACTAATTGACCATCTCTACGTGCGTGAATCCTATATACGTCTGTAACACCTTGATCTTTGAGTTCCTCTTTTATTGTTTCAACTGTACAGTTAAGAAGATCGAAACAATAAATAATGCCTTTAGAAAAGTTCAGCTGCTTATGCAATTCTACATTTACAGGTACATCAGTGCACATGTCGACACCTTTTATATTTTTACATGCCATTACTTTTTCAGCTTGACGCTGTGAAGATGTTTCAATTAATAAACATCCATCACGCAACTTTTTAACACTCGGAAAAGTTCCAAATAAGCCATCAAGATGTTTATTAATGTAAAAGGGACTGTCGCTGTTGAAATTTCCAGTAATTTTACTCATAATTAAATATTTGTTACATGGAGTAACAATTTCCGGGTCATTACCAAATAATATATTTAATCCTTCATCTTTACGCCCTCTCTTAGAGGGAGGGCTAGTTAATGGGGGAAAATTTGCCATATTAATTATTTTATATTCATCTACCGTGCTCCCCACCCACCACGGAGCCCAACAAGGGGACGATGACCGCAAACCGGTACAGAGCGCCAGGGCTACACGGTGATATAGTCAGCTCAAGAGACGGCGCCACTCCATCCAAAGACACTGGCTCACCCCGCCGGAATACTAAATAAACACGACGTTAGCCGATTGACTAGACTGGGTTAGGTCTAGCCGCCCGTTTACAGCGAAGCGGAGGCCAAAGCAGTGTGTTGGTGCACCCAAGCGAACCTCAACTGCCAGGATCCTCTTTTCCGCCTTACGGGTCACCGCGCACGGCAAACACGCAGGTGTACTATTAGGAACTACTACAAACAAAGGACAGCAACAAAAGTGTACCCATAACGGAGGGACAAGACCGCTAACAACAACAAAAGACGGAAGAACTGAAGAAGAAAAATGTTGCGACTGTCCTTCCTTCATAATAGTCCCTAAATGAATCACCCAGCCGGGTACACAACCGACTGGTGCGTGCTCGGGTTTCCCTGGGTTCGCCAATTCCCAAAGAACATTGTAATGCAATTGCGATAAACAACGACATTCCAATGTTCCCCCTGGGGGCAAAAAAATTATTCGTCACGCAATTTATTGTGAGACATGGGGTTCCGAGACAACTCATCACCGACCAAGGGAAAAACTTTGTATCGAAAATGATGAAAGAGGTGTATAGATGTTTGGGGGTTGAACACATTCAAACCACCCCGTACCACCCCCAGGGGAATGGAAGCATCGAAAGATCTCATCGTACGATTAAAGATATCTCATCACACTTCGTTGAAAGGTCGCAGCAAGATTGGGACGAGTGGCTACCTTTTGTAGCCATGGCTCATCGAAATGCCGTTCATAATTCCACTGGGGAGAGTCCATATTTCCTTATCCATGGACGAGATATGGAGCTACCCTATGAGGATATCGTGAAACCACAACCGCTGAGGTACAACTACGCAGAGAACTACCCCGCAGAACTTATGGAGAGATTGCACCAAAGCTTTGTAAAAGTCGAACAAGAAATAACCAGAACAACAGAGCAACGCCATAAAGCTTTTAATAGAAAAACTAAAGTAGTTGAATTTAAATTAGGGCAGAAGTTATGGTATCGCGATGAGGCAGCCAAATTGGGTATTTCGCGAAAACTTACGAAGCCGTGGACAGGCCGTGGATAGGAGTGTTAAGTGTCTTTGACGACACCCTGTATATCTAAACTGATTTAATCAATTACTGATCTAACTTGTCAAAAAGTGTTCATTTTTAAAATTACATTAAATTGTCAGGCTTTCAGTGTGTTCGATAGCAATTACTGATCTAACTTGTCAAAAAGTTTTCATTTTTTAAATTACATATCTGAACTGATTTTCTCAAACGATATTTTCAGTATAATTTAATATACTAATACCTAGATAATGCAAAAAAGTTTTTTAAGACCGCTAAAGTAAGATATCTATTGTACTTTATTTACTGTCTAGAAATCCTCAAGAATGATGAAACATTGCAGGTATAATAGCGATTGATAAGATCTATTATGGCTTGCAGTGTATAGTACATTCTGAGAATTGTATTATACCGGATGTTAAAAAAATATTTGTTTTTTAAATAAATTTTAAAAGAGACTTTTTATACATATAAGAATTTTAGTTGATTTATCCAATTTTTTGTATATTTTTAGATGGAAAGGTGTTATTTCGAAAAATCGCACTTAGTGTTGGCACACCGTTTGTCTATGCATTACGTCAAATGCATCAAGGCACACCCTAACACTCCATATGCACGCTGCAAGTATAATTCTTGTCATATTATGCACCCACGAGATCAAACAGCGCATGAAGAAACCTGCAGGGATATGAGAGTGTTCCATACGGGTGAAAATCCAGCAATACTACCAGTGACAGATCTTCATACATCTTGTAATGAAGATTGGGACTTACAAAAACATTTTAACGCGGACCATTTGACAACACCTGACTTTACAAACGTACAGTTACTACGGGAAACTCAAGACAATAAACAATACTTTACGAAAAAAGAAAAAAGACTTTTTCGTTTTAACGAACGTTTGAAATTCGCTACAATGACTAATGACTAGAGCGCTAATACCTAATTAGTTAATTAGATTATATTTTTTGAATACACTCTTTATAATTATAATAGAAATAATATTGCGTCTCATAACGACTTTGCAAAAACTTCTAGACAAAATGAAAATTTGATATTTAAATAACTTTTTTGAAATAACAAATCCTTAAAAATACTTTCAGCTTCCAGATATTTGAAATATAGGTTTCATAAATATGCATTCAAAGGGTGTCAGCCAGTGCAGTTATCTTGTTCATATAAGCTTTTAATATTGTTGGGTCTAATACTGAAAACTGGTTTAAAAAGTTGTGCATATTCTATTTAATTAATTAATAGCCAGTGATAATAAATATAATTTAAAATGTATTTGGTCTTATCTTTGCTAATATTGGAATAATCGTATTTCAGAAACAATACAGATATACTGTAAAATTATAGACGTTCGACAGCTAAGGTTATCGGTATCTGTTGTTTCGGAATCGATCTACTTGATAATTTTAATAGACATTCAATTCAATTAAAATCGCGTCAACTATATAAATAAAAATATGAAAGACAAATTAATTGTTAACAATCATTTGTACAAATAAAACACATGATTTTCATCTTAATGATTATTAAACATTTTGTATTAATAATAGAAAAATAATTAAGTTTACGTTTAATCGATTTGTTTAGACTGCGGAAGTCTCATAAAGGCAAGTTGAATAGGTACTATACTGCAGTTTATCAACAATCATTTGTACTGAATGACTCAAAATTTTCAGTTATAATTGTTAATAGTTGACAAAATGGACTATTTAGTACTTAATAATAACAATGAACTTTATTGGCATAGCGCTTTTTTGTTGTAAACCTAATTAATAAACACTTATGTATATTAATATTTGTACAATCTTAAATCTATTGAATTATTGCGTGAATCTTGATATGCATAAAAAGAAATAAAATATATTTTGAGGAACCCTCTTTATAATTATTGTAAATTAAATATTATTGTGTTATTATGTAATATGTAAACCACTGCATTATTTTTATGAATTAATAAAATACTTTTTTTAAATATTATTATAAATGTATTATTAATGAATTATAATAATATCTGTATTATTTATGAATTAATAAAATACTTTTTTTAAAAAAAACATCACCTATTTTCTTCATTATAACACAGTGCACTGAACTGACATAAACTAAAAAAATAAAAATAACAGTCCATATGGGAAACAGACTACAACAACCTTTGCAGCTGCAGCCTTGGACGCAAGGTCGGCCGGAAGTTCTGCATCGTGACAATGGCCAAAAAAACAAATTTCAATGGTGCCCCCAACCCCACCCCTCAACCGATTCGTAAACAAAGCAGCCGTGACGTGTTTGGATCACAGAAACGTATAGGCATCGCATTTCCGCGTAATTAGAGTATAATGTCAACATTTTTTATTGTTTTTTTCTGGAAAAGCGACGCCATGTTGGAAAATGACAAATTAACGCAACAAAATGGACGCTGATAGGTGTACGAATTTATTAGTGATCAAATTAACGCAGCTGCGTAGCTACGCAGGTCCCACACGCAACAAAATGGACGCTGAGATCAAGATAAGGTCAGAAAAACAAGGAATTAAATCTACTATTGATATTTTTTTTCAGTTGATGATGAGGACCGCAATCTTTGAAATGTGGGTTATATAATTATATATCCGATTGCTGTGTTTCGTCGTAAAATGATCTTTGTTATTGATAATGTTACTTATAATTTGTACATTGCATAAGATGTTAAGGGAGTCGACCCGACGGCCGGGGCCTGGAAAAGGATGATTGCATTTAAGCAATCATCTTTTTCTAAGGGGGGAGAACTGTAACAAGCCGGGTTGGCGACTTCTGGATTGTACACCGAGAAAAGCGCGGAGGTAAAACGTAACGGTCGGATAAGGGTTGTTGGTGATAAGACGTGATGGAGTGAGGTTGTGTGTTTGTGGGTGTGAACGGGCAAATGATCAGTGCACAGTCCAGGGTCCTGAAAGGTAGGATCTAAAAATGATTTATTCTGTTTAATTTTGGTTTTAAACCTTTTTTTCTATTTTTTTATTATAACTTGAAATAAACTTCATTATAGTCAGTAACATGTGTCTCGAGTTATTTATTTAAAACTATTAGCACACCAGCCAGGAGAGCAAGGACCCACCACGCTACCCGGTCAGAGGTCCTTTTATGTTCGGTAACCCTTGAGAAGGGCCCGCAACGTAACAATTGCTACACTAAAATATATAAATTCTTGAGAAAATTGTCAATACCAGATTCAGGCAATTCCTGCGTCATTCTACGGATATGAGTTAGAAACCAAATGCGTTGAAAACATAAAGTTATACATAATTAGACATGCGTATGAACGTTTGCCAAACACAAGGCCGATAACTCATTTTAGAACGGTTACAATATATACATATACACATAATTTTAATTGACAGCTTTAAAAATGTCAAAAAAACAAATATAATTTATAAGTTTTCAATGTGTTAACCAAAATTTCCTTAGGCAACCCTATGCATTTCAATACAGCTCTTCGAGATCTACAATATGGCGTCAATTGTATGCTGTTATAAAATGACGAAAGATAATTATGAGCTAATGAAATATGTGTATTTTGCACCGGAAGTGAGCTCCTCCCGGCCGTCGCACCAGGATTTGACGAGGCAACCCTAGCGCTTATTCTTTGTCATACTAAATACTACCTTCCCTGAAAATTTCATCCTGTCACAATCTATCATAATTTATTGAAGTTTAGGGGTGTCTGGCAGGGGGTTGAAACCATACTAAGTGTCTGGCAATGGACGACGTGATTTCTAATATTATTCCGAAGAAAATATAAAAAAAACTGAGCTTTATACTTTAACGAATTTGAGGTACCATTTTATGCACCTTTGCTACCCTCTACCTGCCAAAGTAACCACCATCCAAACTTCATAAGTCCATGATCGTTCTTACCTGTGTTGGGTACATGCGCAGAGAAACTTTCAGCTTTTATAAAATGACGAAGGTCTGGCTGTCGCGGGCTCTTGGGCTAATATCTTTCTGATGCTTATCAGCAGGTTTTGTTGTCAAAGGAATCAAGTTTGTTAGTAACTATATCCACACATATAGGTTTATATCGTTATACTCGATTACCTTTTGGAATAAAAAGTGCGCCAGCATTTTTCCAAAGAATAATTGAGCAATTATTTGTTGGAATGCCTGGAATTGGATGCTTTTTAGATGATATAATCATAACCGCACCCAATGATACACTTCATGTTGAAAGGTTAAATAAAGTTTTTGATATTTTACAAAATTGCGGTCTTAAAGTTAAAAAAACTCGGGTCGCAGTGCCAAACCCTGCCGACAGTATAGTGTACCTATTTGCTAATGCAGGCCTTGTGGCTTTATTATGTAAACTTAAGTTTGTTTTTGGACAAAATAAAAAATTTAACCCCTTAATACATCCCTTAAAATAATATTTTTTTCTTAATTTCAATAATATTATCAATGCAACCTCTGTACCAAATTAAATACACCCTTCAGTAAGTAAATTATCCGCAAACCAGTGTTTTTATAAAATTTGTAAATCCGGTCCTGTCGGGCCGATTTTATTAAAATTTTAGCAGCACATTTTAATCTTCACTAAAGGGTTAAATTTCAATTTTGAAACGATTCTGAGAATTTTTTCAACCACCCACTAAAAACTACCCTTAAAATGGTCCGATCGGGCCCATTTTAAATAGGCTTCGTGCGGTAATGGGTTTCAATGTGTGTACCAAATTTCGTTTAAATCGATTAAGTCTGTCGAGAGTTATCGTGTACACACCACACACACGCGCACACACACACAGCACACATACACACATATATACAGTGTGTCCCACCGTAACTGAGACATAGCATTTTAACATGGTGTTACGATAATTTGTTAATATTTGCTCCCCGTTAACTGTTTGTATGTGTGTATGTATGTTAGCGAAAAATATTATTATTGGTTATTGGTTATTATTTATGTTCCGTCTAGTTACTAATAGTTAATTATTGAAAGGCTAAGACGTCATTGCGAGAAGTTCAGTCTACGGATGTTTGTTTATATAACGAAATACTCGTGTCGTCACAAGCGCTGGTCATTAATCAAGGGCACACAGAGGGTATGGATTTTTATAGCTGACAAGAGATCATTATGTTGTGTCGACCAGCGAACGAGACGCTGCGATATATTATATTTTGTTAAAATAATACTTTGCCCGTTTTGAGTCGGGCTTTTGATTTGGATTTTTATATTTTGCTCTAACATGTATGTATATATATATTGTATAGGGGGCTAATTTTAGTCGTAGTTAGAGGGGCAATTAGCCCTTTAGCACATCTAGTAAAGAGCGGCATTTATTTTAACTTCAATGCATTTTAAATTAAAATTTTATGTTTGATCATTAATTCGAGAGGTAAGTGGGACGCCACTGTGTTGATATGATGACGTCAGGGCTGATTGGCGACCTTCTAAAAGCAAGGTGTGCAAACTAGAACATAAATGAACACGACTGGGGTCTGGGACATATGATGTCTATGAGTGCAAGACGATACGTACTATTTTTATTGTGTGTGTAAGGGAGAATGCTGAGGAAAAATACGGAATACTTTGGTAAGCGTTGGCATGTCGAAGGACGAGATATGGCGACCGGTCATACACATCGTGTCTGTTAAACAATCAAAAAGAAAATGATTGAATATTCTGGCGAATAAAATACTTTTTATTTTGGGATTTTGGATTTTGAATTGTACTTTTCGTTTTGGAGCTGTATTATTTTAGTCTTGGATTTTGGATTCGGCGTTGTTTTCTGCTTCGATTCCTGTATTGGTCGACCTTCCTAGTTTTCCTAATTCCCGAAAATTGATTTATTTTCCGTATTTCCATTGTTGGATTATTGTTATTCGATTTAGTTAGCTTACCGTGCAAAAAATAACCATAAAGAGGCCAAGCGCTTCTCCTAGTTTAGGGATTATAGGTTGCTGCTTTTGGATTTCCGTGTGGTTGTGTTGATTCTGGAATACGGGAATAATTTAATTTATTATAATATAAATTTTATATATATAACACTTATATTATATATATATATATATAATATATAAGTGTTATATATATAAAATTTATATTATAATTAGTTCTATGATAAATAATAATCGAAAAAATGTTTGTACGGTCATTATGTTGAAGCTATTTAGATGACTTCTAAGCTCTAATATAATCTAATTTTCGTCATTTCTCAATATATGTACAGGGTGTTGAATCGTTTTGCGGGTAATAGGGATTTAACTCGTAAAATCAAACTTTTGCGATTTCCTATTCCCCTAATTATTTTAGGAAAAATATCTTTGAATAAAAGTTTTAGAACATAAAATTTTGCATCTAAATCATTAAACAAAATTAATTTTGCATGCTTTGTAACGGCAGAAATTTGATATGAAAATGTCAAAATTACCTCAAAAACAGATAGCGATAGCCATGGAACTTACAAAACGATGACATTTTAGCTGTTAAAATAATTTCTAATCATATTGTTCAAATTCCATGGCTATCGCTATCTGTTTTTGAGGTAATTTTGACATTTTCATATCAAATTTCTAGAAGCCGTTACAAACCATGCAAAATTAATTTTGTTTAATGATTTAGATGCAAAATTTTATGTTCTAAAACTTTTATTCGAAGATTTCCTAAAATAATTAGGGGAGCAGAAAATCGCAAAAGTTTAATTTTACGGCTTAAATCCGTATTACCCGCAAAACGATCCAGCACCCTGTATATACAGGTGTCTTCAAAGACACTTAATACACTCCTACCACATGTTTCTGAGACCAAAATAAGCCGATTTAAGCAAACTTACCTTCTTACAAAATTGCTTAGTTTGGGCACTATACGGCCCTGAAGCTACAATTTTAAAATTGTTTTTTTGTTATAAATTTAAAACGGCTTGTGCGATTTTGCTAAAATTTGGCACGTTCACATAGTTTTATGGAACAAAAAAACCCATATCAAATTTATGATTAATATTGATCCATAGGCGTAGAACTCGGGTTTTTTAATGTTTGAACGTTTCAAATTTCTACGCCAATGGAAGAAAAGGGGTTTAAGTATAAAATTTATATTCAGTAACTTATTTTCTATAAAAAAGCTACTCTTAATAAGGCTCGATTACTCTCATGGTTTTTGAGAAATTTGTATTAATCTGTTACTCTAACATTGATTTTGTATCTTCCATCCGTTATGGAACCAATGGCCCAGTTAGCTTTCTAGTAGTTTGTGGATTTTACCATAAATTGTTGCTTGATGTAGCCATCAATGACTAAATGAATATTGAATTGTATGATTAGTAGAATGTTCTAAAAGTTTACATAAAATATGTATCTTACCAATTAAGCCATCATGTTCGTGGTACTGTAGTGGCTTGATCAGGATTGTCAACTTCTGCTTGTATTTCTGTATGAAACGTTACGGTCATTAACTTACTTTAATTTGAGAAGCAATTCAGGTTTCTACTGTCGATCCTTTTTACACAAATTTTAGAAAAAAAATTGTCTAAAATAAATAATTGACGAAACGTACCTGTTGGATTCAGAGCATATAGTGCCCAAATAACCATTTCAACTTTTTCAAGTGTTTAATAAGACATTATTTGAAAATTAGAAATAATTTTTAATTAAAAATATAAATTTATTTTTGACAGTTTATAACATTTTACAGAAACAATTTTTTTTTTCAAAATAAACAACTTGACCGTTGCCATGATTTTACATTATAAAATAGAAATGGATTTTACACGTGTTATATATCGACCAATCACATCGCCGGAATCTGATGTTACTTTGAGTTTTTTATAGTAGGATAGAGTACAGTTAATACTCGAAAAATCTTTATAACCGTGTGTGTACCACAAAAATACTTCACTATATTATATGAATTTCCAAAGAGTTACGACAAAACGACCAGAGAATATCTGAAGCTGTTTTCAGACCAAGTTGTTCACAGAGACGTTAATATTTCAGTTTGTGGATTTTTCAGAATTCATTTGGGTTTAGTTTTGTCGATTTTATCCATTGTCACAACTTATCTTATTGTGTTATTGCAATGGAAACAAAACATTTAAATGTAATTTCAAAATCAATAGAATATGTTTAAATAATTTGTGGCGCCAGAGCTGTACGAGAAACAGTTTCGCCGCTACAGCAATTCGCAAGGCCACTGGGAAAGGTACAAACGACAACCACTATTCATGTAACTGAAATATGACTCATTTCACGCGCCTATGTTATGCTGTACAAGAAACAGTTTCGCCGCTACAGCAATTCACAAGGCCACTGGGCAAGGTGCAAACGACAACCACTATTCATATAACTGAAATATGACACTTGCCACGCGCATATATTTTCCGTTATTCTGATGACATTGTACATTTGTAATTAATTGTATATATAAATATCAAATCGTTCAATAAAACTCTCGGGTATTTCATTGTTAAATAATTAATTATTTCACTACACAACGTCTCCATCCATTCACAAATTTAATAAGAACTTTATATTTATCCTTAATTTTATTTTCAATTATATAAATTTACTATGTACTAAACTTTATTTACTTGTTGATTTACACCTTTGAATGAATGAATGAATTGTAAATTATAGACGCTCGGCAATACACCTTTGACTTGTCACATTAATTATAATTATAATGTAAGTACAATAATTTATGTACTTACTTTAAATAAATAAAACACAATTATATTGAATTGAAATAAATTCGTCAAATATTGACGAAAATTTAAAGGCTGATTCAGTAATCGTGACTTCTGAAGATAATGAAAAACGTTTATTGCCAGCCATTGACAATGATGAAGTTCTAAAGAAAATTAAAATGTATTGTTTAAATGGTTGGCCAGCTCACAAAACTAATATGAATCCGACTTTAAAGAAATTTTGGTCTGTTAAAAATGATATATATGTACATAAAAATGTGCTATTTACCCGACTGCGCACGCAAAGGAGTGGTAATGTGTTTATCAGCCTATGTATGTTTGTATGTTCCTTTGAAGCACTGCACAGACCAAACGCCTGGGCCGATTTTTATGATTCACACGTCAATCGATTCCCCTTAGTCTGGCGAGTGTCACTAAAGACATGACATTAGTGAAAATTCAAAATGGCTACCACAGGACGCCATATTGTGAAAATGAAATATGTTCCTTTGAAGCACTATACAGACCAAACGCCTGGGCCGATTTTTATGATTCACACGTCAATCGATTCCCCTTAGTCCGGCGAGTGTCACTAAAGACATGACGTTAGTGAAAATTCAATATGGCGACTACATGACGCCATATTATGAAAATGAAAAAAATGAAAGTCAACAAACTATGTCAAGTGGGCTATCGTTGAATAGGTATTTAAAAATCATTTTTAGTTTTCCCTCAACATTTTTCGATTCGACTGACCGTTTAGGATCTAAATCGATTTATTTTTAACTAAAAACATTTGAAATAAAAAATTTATTAAGAAACAAAAAACCCGACTGCGTAAAAATCGAACTTAAAAGATGGAAACAAGATCAAATGATAACATGCAGTCGGAGGTATTTCTGTTCAATTTGTTACTACTATGCCTCCGACTGCATGTTATCATTTGATCTTGTTTCCATCTTTTAAGTTCGATTTTTACGCAGTCGGGTTTTTTGTTTTTTAATAAATTTTTTATTTATAAAAAACGAATCATTATTCCCGACGCATTGAAAAGCGAGTTTTTAAAATTAATTCACAAAACACATCAAGGAGTTCTCTTTTGCAAAAATCTGGCACGAGAAATTTGTTATTGGCCTGGTATGATGGTTGATCTTGAAAAAACTGTCTTGAATTGCGTAACCTGCCAACTGTATTCAAAATCAAATATAAGCGAACCGCTCACAACGCAGATTTACCATTGTTCAAGGTGGGAATCGACTCCAAATTTCATAATAATACTGATTTTTTAGTTCTAGTGGAATATTTCAGCAAGTTTGTCGTCATAAATAAATTAAATAATAAAACTGCAAGATCCGTAATAGAATGCTTAAAAAATATTTTTGCAAATCATGGCCTTGTGAATGAAATTTTTACCGACAATGGTCCGCCATTCAAATTCAATTCATCAGAATTTGCCGAATTTGCACAAAAATATAAAATCAAATTAACTACGTCGAGTCCTAGATACCCAAAATCAAACGGCATGGTAGAACGACACATTCAAATTGTAAAAAGTATGCTAAATAAAGCAGACGGCGAAGATTTACTGATTGCCGCGTTAAATTACAACATCACACCCAAACAGAACTTACCAGCTCCGTGTAATCTGTTGATGAGCAGAAAATTACGCACAATTATATCTGTCCCCCAAACATATTTACAACCAAACTATTCCATAAGAGGGGTGAAGCACAAGTTGAAGCAAAATCAGCAAAAACAAAAAGCTTATTTTGATCGCAAATCCAAGAAATTAGACGCATTTCAACCCAATCAGCGTGTGATAGTGCAAGACCAAATACGGTCCTGGAAACCAGATGTAATAATGAACAAATGTGGACCAAATGACTATTCTGTAAAACTCGACAACGACGCTGTTTACCGCCGCAACCGTCAGCTTATAAAAATGTTGCGTGAACCTAGTCCTGACAATTCTGCAAGAGTTAGCGATAACGAATGAATGAATGAATTGTGAATTATAGACGCTCGACAACAGAGGTCATTAGGGTCTGTAACGATACAAAGTGTAAACAAAACAAAAGTAAAAACAATAAAATAAAAGCAAAATCAAAAATTGACACACAACAAAATAAAATCGTTATAAGTACAAATAAAATGTGTCATATAATATAAAGAAAGATATAAAGAAAAAACCATAAAGGCTGTAAAGGGGCCTAAATGTATATAAATAAATTAAATTATTTGGTCAAGACCGGTTTCTTTTAAAAATCGAAACCGCAGATCGACATTGTCAAGATCATTTCCTAATACAACCGACAGATCACCTGACAATCCGATCTGCTGTCGTGTGTCCCTAAACTGGACACACTCCATTAAAATGTGCGAGACGGTAACACGAGTGTCACACGTCTCACAAAGGGGCGGGTCCTCACGAGCCATTAAAAAACCATGGGAGTTAGCGATAACGCAATTCCGAATCCGACTCCGTATAATCTACGAGATCGCAATAAAATCAAGTCACCAGTGAGATATAATTATAATTAATATTTTTGTATGCTACGGTACATTATTATATTTTGAATTATTTACTTTTCAATTTATATCAAAATGTTTCTTTATTTTTTTTGATTTATGTATTAATTTCAATTTAAAAAAGGGCGTGTGACAGTTGGATACAACCCTGCACTGTGAAATTATTACACAATGTGAATTATTATGCAACTTATTTCTACAGTATAATTTTACTTTCATTTTGTAAATCAGAACCATAGATAAGAGAGTTATAATCAGAACCTTTTGTAAATTCAAGTTAAGAACTTAAAATAAAATATTTAAAAAATACAACACAAATATTATAATATGTTGACGATATTTTCGCAATTTTTGATACTAGTAAATCCGACATTAATATTTTCTTGAATAATCTAAATAGTCGTTACCCATCAATCAAATTTACTCACGAAATTGAAACTCATGATAGAATACCTTTCTTAGACCTTATGATCCACAAAAAAGTTGACACAATTGAATTTGACATCTATCGAAAACCAACGAATAAAAATAGATATATTATGAACCATTCAAATCACCCTTTAAAATATAAACAAGCGGCATTCCATTGTATGATACATCGCCTATTAACTATACCCCTCAATGAACAAAGATTTGGTAATGAACTACGTAATATGTATAATAAAGGTAGCGAAATTGAATGGTTATTCTGACGAAATGGTTACTCATATTTTAAAAAAGAAAAAAGCAAAATTAAACTTCACAAACTCTACGACGTTAACATCAGATAAACCCCCATTAAAATACTTCGGTATAACTTATGATCCTATTCTTACAAAAGGCCTAGATAAAATATTTAAAAGCGTTAATTTAACTAAAGCATATAAAAGTAACAATAGTTTGAGCAAATTTTTAGGAAATCCCAAAGATATTACAGCCACTCTAGAAAAATCAGGTATTTACAAAATTAATTGCGGTACATGTGACAAATTTTATATAGGACAAACCCGACGCCAAATTACTACTAGGTGGAAAGAGCATTTTTCACACATCAAATTTAATAGACCGGCAAATCAAGCGTCGCGAACCATATTTTAGATACTAACCATGACATAAGCATAAATAATGTAAGTTTGGTAAAGGCGGTAAGTACGACCCATCATTTAGATAGCTTTGAAAGCATATACATTGCTAAGTGCGATGGTACCAAGTTTTTGAATTCAGATAATACTTTATTTGATCTTTTAGACCATAAGTATTAAGTAATGTTCTAGGTAATTCGCATTTTTCTTCTTTGTTCTAGGTCAATTTGTTTCAGGTCAATTTCTCAGTCATCTTATCCATTGGTTTGGACCGTTGGATCGTTCTATCCTGCTGTGGTACTTTAAGTCTATAGTTAGGTTTTCAATTTGTTAATTGTTTTATTACCTGTAATATTAGTATAAAATACTCTTTATGTATTATTTCAATCATGCATAGTGTTTGCTGAAGATGAAAGCATAGCTTTCGAAATGTACATCCATCAATAAAACGGTTGTGGTAAGAAGTAACTATCTTTATTTTTGTTTTTAAAGCATGCTTGTCAGCTAACTCTTTTTTGACAGATCAGTTAGGTACTTCAGAAATCAGAACACAAGAACAGTTGATTTTTTATTTTCAAAATATTTACGAAACTATAAGGTTTAGAAAAAAAAATGCTTTACAAAACTTTCTTGCAAAAATAAATCGAATAATAAACCATTAGGTATGAAAAGTTTGTCATTATTACAAATAAAGCAACGTTATAGCACATATCTCGTCTGCGCATGCGCTAATTTTCCCCAAAAACAATAGGGCTTTTATTTTTTACATGTCAAACATCCTCCCAAAATTTGGTTTTGATCTGCTCATACTTACAGACCAACAGACAAACAGACTTTTTCCAAAAATATGTTTTTTGGACTCCGGTGACCTTGAAACGAAAAATATTATAAAATTGCGAAAAGTAAATTTTGAGTCAAATTAGTAGGTACCTTTCCCCACTTGTGGAGTTGGAATGGTAACAATACTTTTATAATGTATACCAAAGCACCGTCGTAATTTAGTTAATTGCTGTAACCAATAACAGTGAAATATTAATGTTTTTAAAATAACATACAGCTGTCAAAAATTGTAATAAATTTGTTATACTTATATATTTAATATTACATTTGGTATTTCAATTAAATAATAGTCCAGTTTTGTGGAAAATTTCACTTAGTTAACAGCAACATTAATATTTCGATGTCCGTTAGATTATAATATCCAAATTAAATAAATTTTGATTTTTCATAATCAGTACAAAAAGACTAAAATTTTAACTTTATTTGCAATGTAGGACACCCTAGACCAAACTAGCGATTTTCTGTCAGTTTATTTGTTCCGGGGTAACTCAAAAGCTACTCAACGGATTTTGATCGGATTTTCACTATAGTGTTTGTTATTATACATCAGGAGACAGGATAAGGCTATATTATTATACCATCGCTATTCTACTAAAAAGGACTCAGTTGTAGTCAAAAAAGGACAGTGCCAGCGAGTGTAAAATATAACTGAATTTCTGAGATCAATTAATTTACAAGATACGTATTTATTTAGCACTTTAACAGGGTCTGCACTTCAAGTTACCGTTAAAAACCTTTGGAGACTCTGTCGTCGTTATAGTTGAGTAGTTCGACTACTTGCATATAGAGGACTCTGAATTAATCTACAATCTATCTAACTTCTAAGTTTATTTTTATAAACGAATTAAATTTGAAATTTCAGCTATGACTTTTTTAATATTGTCCGGTTGTTTTCAAACACTTTTCAATGTAATGGGACTGTCATTTTTCGATACAAATGACAACAAAGTGAAAAAAATCTCCAGAAAGCAAATAATTTACAAAATAATTTTGATATTATGCATTTTTCTTCTCATTGTTGAAATATTAAGTTGGGAAGGAAAAGATGCCATTGCTAAGTCAGTCCTTATTTTATTTGAAGGCTTCATTGCAACTTTGGAAATTGTATTTACGGCCTTTAATAGTCATAAAATGGTTACACTTTGTCAAAATATCGACTTAATAGACAGTGTATTAAACTTTAACAAAAACGAATTCTTCAAGACGCGAAAATCCAAAGTTTTAATTCAGTTATTTGTAATTACGGCATATATTTTTGTAATTGGTGGGGCACTTATTTATACTATTTATAGAAACATGGATAATGATAGTTTTAAATGTAATATTCTTTTTTGGCCACTTCAGTATTTCTCGATTTTAAAAATTTTCCAATTCATACACATTTTGCATGAAATTGAACAACGGCTCAAATATTTAAATAAAATACTTGAAAGTCAGTTTGGTTGCTCTAAAATTAAAAATAAAATGTTTATTACTGTAAGTGGTAAAATTCCGAAATTGGAATATTATTCCATTTCCGGTAAGTACTTTCGATTTAGGATTCACTTGGAATCAATTTCTTTTGTCCGCCATTTTGTTTCAAAATGGCGGACAAAAACTGATCTACTTTCTTTTTTACCCGACTGCAACGCAAAGGAGGGTATTGTGTTTATTTTTGAGTTGTCTTTTTTCACCCCCATCCCTTTCAAGTATAACGTAATCGGCTTTTTTAACGGCACACCCTTAAATTTTTTGCAGATTTGGATAGATTTTCAAATTTTGATTTAGGCAATATGCCATTTTTTGACATTTTCACTAACAGTTCCCGAGATATTCACTGTTAAAAGTGAACAAAAATTCAATATTGGGATCTGTCGAATGGGAGGGGCTTTAAAAACATGGCGGAATTAAGGAGGAAATTCCAGTAGTTGCTATGGTTTTATAGTTTAAAAAATATAAATACATAATTTTTTAATTTATAAATACAGTTTCCTCACATTTCCTTAGAAAACAAATCGCTCTGAAGTAAGTTTTACAGGGCCGTAATATCATGATATTAGAAAACGTCGCGGATTCCATTTTCGCATTACATTTTACATTTACTTGTTACATTTACATTTTACTTGTTTTATTTTTGTAATAAACAATTTCACGATACAGTCTTAGCATATACATTTTTCCCTTATTCGAGTAAAGTTTTCTACCACCAGATGTAATATGCCCATTTGACAGATGCCGATAGCCGCGGAATCAAACGAATAACTTGTGCACGGACTACCAAATAAATATTACTGGACACCCTGTATACTAATTCTACAAAGCCAATAAAAACTTTAATATATTGAAGGACCTTAAAAATTACTATAAAAAAATAATATTTTCATACTTTTAGGATTAATGAGAGCACATAATCAGCTCTGTGACAGCATCCACTTGGTAAACTCGACATTTGGTCTCGACTTGTTGTTTATCATTATACACGTCACGAGCAGTGTTTTGTTTAACTTGCATTTGATGGTGATAGTAACAATAGATCCACAGAATGACCTTTTTAAGGTCACAGAAAATTTGATGACATTACCAATATTAGGATTTCTATGGGCATTGTCGATGCTAGTAAGTATCTATACCTATATAATAACTGGTGTACGTATTGTTAGCGCATCACGCAAAAACCATTGAATAGATTTTAATAAAACTTTGCAGATCTATATCTTATAGACATGGGTCTTTTCTCCAATTAGAATTGTCACGATATTCTTCATGGGGGATTAGCAGCGAGCGAAAATAGTGAACTGAGTAGTACTAGCGACATCAGACGGGAATTGATAGTACTATAAACCCCCCGCCGGAATTCGAACCTAGTACCTTCCAAATGTGTCTAGAACTCTCGCCATTAGACTCAGTATTGGTGTTTTGAGAGTAATTAGATACTAATATTATGTGTTAAATTCAATATGCGAATTCGGGTAACATCCGAGAAAACACTGAGAGCTAAGCGAACAAACTAATCAATATCTGTATTGCGCATTCCGAATAGATAGTTTCATATTGTAAGTTATAGACGTTCGATAACTAAATTGATCTGAGTTTATTAAAGAGTAGAATAAAACATAAACGAAACAAGAGAACACTACTAATAATTAGTCACTTTTGATGTAACATATAGAGACCTGTTCTCCCACCATGTATACACGTCATTCCACCACTATTGAAAAAAACGATCATTTGAAATTTTTAGTGTTCAAAATCCTACTTTTGATTAATATAGTGAGTTCAGCCTGGAAAACGGCGTCAAGGCGTCAGGTACAACATTTATTATTTAATTCCCATAAAAAATCTTAAATTCACTGGCTCGACAAATTCGAAAAGGCAGTACACGACAATACTTCTGGGTTGCAGAAACCATTGTCGAAAAATCTGAATTGACAATGAGCTTAGGTTGTAATCATATAATTACAGTTTTTTATACATACAAAAACAGTCTAATGTCGTTGTGAATCGTTCTGTCATGTAGAACAGTAGATTGTACTCACAGAAAAAGAATTAATGATCTACATAGAAAAATATCGCTTTTCAAGCTAAATTTTGATCAAAATTTATTATTGAAAAATGTTAATTCGAAGTAGAAATTGTACAAAAAATGGTGTCAAATAGATATATACACAGTTTAAAAAAATATTGTTTCAACTGACCAATTATTTTTCGAGAAGGATCGATTTAAAATTCCACAATTCTTTATTTATGGAAAGATATCTGTGGTCACAATCTAAGGTCATTGTCAAACAAGATTTTCTGACAATGCTTTCTGCAACCGAGCATACGTAAATTTGGGCTTGAGAATAGCCGAGAGTGTAGCGGCGCTGTTGTTTACATGGCGTTGCTATGGTTCCTCTATTACAAGTCCCCAGTTCCCGAGTTCTAGCCCGAGAGCTGGTAAAAGTGTCAATTAGATTTTCAATTTATTATTAAAAAAAAAAAAAATAATGAATTGAAAATATGAATTGGTGCTAGGCCCAAATAACCTTAGCTGTTGGTGGTCTTTAAAATACAATTTACAATTTACAATTTACATACGTAAATTTAATGTAGTCAGTTTACAAAGTATTAATTTTAATAATGACTTTTTTCTAGACAAAAATTTTTTTCGTGTCCTTGAGCTGTCATTCTGTGATCACTGAAGCGAATCTAACCTCAAAAATAGCAGATAAACTGTTATATGAATTGCCAGCGAGTAACGACAAAACGACCAGAGAATACCTGAAGCTGTTTTCGGACCAAGTCGTTCACAGAGACGTCAATATTTCAGCTTGTGGATTTTTCAGAATTCATTTAGGCTTAGTTTTATCGATTTTATCCACAGTCACAACTTATCTTATTGTGATGTTGCAATGGAATAGTATCTTTTAAATACTTATTATTAAAAAGGCAAAAAAATATTATGTTTAAATAGTTTTACATTAATTTATTGTTCTCGATTTGCAAATATTTGTAGCAATTTCGTATTTGTAAGTATTTTTCTTAGTAGGTACTAAAAATGTTGTTGTTTGGTATTTTAACTTATATTGTGCAGCTAGTGTGCTAAATAGATCATTATGTGTCAGGTACGATGTTTTCAACACGAGTAGTAGGCGAGCGTGCACGAGTCTTGGCGAGTGCGCAATTGCGAGCCGCATACGAGTGGTGAAAATATCGCGCTGCTAATTAGTTATCAATGAATTTTTCTTGCACCATGTTCACACATCAATTACAAAAATGTACTGATATAAATTTAAAACTCTGAAGATGGTACGAAGTGTACCGAAACGTCAGTAAATAAATGCAATTTTAAAACTTCAATATTGCTGAGGTGTATGAGTGTAAATTAATAATACAAAAATTTATTATTGAAAATAAGATTTATTCTTTATCAATTGAACGTCGACCTTATAATAATAAAATCTATAAAATAGTTAACAATTCACTAAAACTAAATTATATAATGAATACAAAAAAACTAGATAATGAATCTATACAATTGTAATAAAATATATTACATTTCTCCCTTAAATAAAAAAAAACTCGGGTCGCAGTGCCAAACCCTGCCGACAATATAGTGTATTTGCCAATGCAGGCCTTGTGTCTTTATTATGTAAACTCAAGTTTGTTTTTGGACAAAATAAAAAATTTAACCCTTTAATACATCCCTTAAAATAATATTTTTTTTTCTTAATTTCAATAATATTATCAATGCAACCTCTGTACCAAATTAAATACACCCTTCAGTAAGTAAATCACTATCCGCAAACCAGTGTTTTTATAAAATTTGTAAGTCCGGTCCTGTCGGACCGATTTTATAAAAATTTTAGCAGCACATTTTAATCTTCACTAAAGGGTTAAATTTCAATTTTGAAACTATTCTGAGAATTTTTTCGGGATTTTTGAGCCCAAAAACTTTTTTCAACCCCTAAAAACTACCCTTAAAATGATCCGATCGGGCCCATTTTAAATAGGCTTCGTGCGGTGATGGGTTCCAATGTGTGTACCAAACTTCGTTTAAATCGATTAAGTCTGCCGAGAGTTATCATGTACACACACACACACACACACACACACACACATATATATTGATACCGCCGCCACTTGTGGGGAAGGCGGTCGCTCGTAGATCTTTTGTTTCGAAGTACCTAGTAAGAAAAAAAGAACGGGAGAGAAGGGAAATAGAGGATTGGGTTATTATGGATGGATAGTTGGGCCCATATTTTGAAAGTGACAGAGAAATAATAACCCCGTATTCTCCTATTTCACTTTATAAAAAATAAATCAATTTCAGACAAATTATTATAAACTATATTTACGTGTGAAAACATGTAGTCGTAAAATTATTGTTATTATTATTATTGTTAATTAAATTACTAAATTATTATAATAATTACTATACAGTTACCGACAATAATTAAAGTCTCCGGGTAATCTAACACCAAATCTAATTTCCACAAAGAACGGCTTAGTATTTACGGTACAGAATCTCACAGATCGAATCTAATGTACTCCTGCCAAAATTCGTTTTTTTTGTTCCGTTTATTATTTTATTTTATATGCTTCCCGGGAAACACAATATATTGGAAAGCTCAACCAATTCACTGCGATCACCTCAGACATCACAGCCATCCGAACTTATTTAAATAATAGTTATTCAATACTTAGATAATAATTAATAGAACATTGTATCAACCATGATACAATATATATATAACACTTTTTTTTGTTCGAACTTAATCGTTCACGCGGCTAGCGTCAGTTTGGCGCGAGTCGGGGTCGACACGAAAGAATTGTCTACAATTGGATTAGAAAATCACAATTCTTCGACGTAGCCACCCAATTCTTGTTTGCAAGAAAAGCCCATAAAGAGCAATAAAAAACCCAACCACCTACCACTCGATACAAAGGACAAGACACAATCACCACACCGTACTGGGCCAAAAAACAAAAATAACACGCTTTGTTTAAATAAATTATAAACCTCTTGACTGGAAGGAGACCCTTGATAGAAAATAATCGAATGTGCCCTAGAAAAGAAAAAAACCGACCGAAAGATCAATGGACGCCAGGACTTTAATGGACACACGACGTCAACTCAGGCAGTCCAAACTGAGATCCAGAGTCGACCACTCAGTCAAGGTATAGTTTGGGGCAGAGAATGTCAGTACCCAATCGAGAGAGAAAATACCACTCCGAACCAAGGTCCGGAACCACAATCCTAATGAGTGCTCCCAGGCCAGAACTGGGCACTCTCAACTCCAGCAGGACGAAACAAACAAAAAATAAGCTAAGGCTGAAAACCCAACAAAACAATCACTTAGATAAACACAAAACATGAACAACAAAGATAATTTAATCCTACACACAAAACCGTATCGAGACGGCACAGCGAATGTTCTAAAATGTTTGACCAAGCGTAATCAAGACGGTTCAAAAATGTTACGGAATCTCTAGAACGTAAGTCGGAACTTATAATAGGGACGGCATATTCAAATAAGTCGGGACCTGTTTATGACGTCAGTTGAGACCTTCAATTCGGCAATAATAAAAAATCAGGTCGATAGTCTAGCCGAAAACTCAGAAAAGCCGGCAATAAAATCGTTAAAACTATGGCGGGAACATATACAAATCAACGTTGAACTTTCAATGCTTAGTACCTCCTTGGTGCAAATGCATATGGTTACCTGAAAAAAACTTAAGGTGTGGCATTCATAATTCAGGCAGCGTTATACAGTAGAACGTCGGCGTAATTATTTAATTCGATTAAAAAAACTCTTATCAAACGGAAAGTTTGATTTTCCATGAAAAATCCGGAATTTTCCAGGAATGTTTCTTAGGGATGACTGGATGACTTAATACATTCCACCAGAACGTTCACGCTATACGGTATTGTTCTAGACAAAAAAATCCTACACCCAGAATCCAAAACTAGAACATTACAGCTCCGACCTAACTGTTGTTATCAAGTGTCCTCGATTCAACAATCACCTGTTGTTTTTTCCGATCAAAATCTTAATTCAAAATTCAATTGTTTCCAGCCGTCGAATCGCCACTCGTCTGACTAGAGCAATCTCGATCTCGCGAGATCTCGAGCCATTTTTCGAAATTTAATCTCGTGGGCAGGCAATCTCGTTTTTGAAATCGCGTTCGAGATCTCGACCCGATATGGTCTAGATCTCGAACGAGATTTCAAGAACGAACGCGCTTGAAAAAAACTTATAACTTATACGTAATAGTTTTTGACAGTCGCGCTAGCCGCTAATTGATTTTGTTTGTTCCTCTGCATATATTGTTTTAATTCTTGAGTGAAATTGACAGTTATTTAACTTATAACAAGCATTAGATGGCTAACAAATTACAAAGTTAAGTGAATACTGAATATGTCTAAGAACAATTCAAACCAAATGTTCGTGAACGTTACTAATAGTAACTTACCCTATGCTTCCTAACTCCTAAGAAGTTATTTCCAAAATAATTAATTGACATATAGTGTGCTGTGTGAGTTGGGGTATTGCTGTTATATTTTGAAAATAACACAAAATATTAATTGAATCTTGAAACAAAAAAATCAACGTTTATTTAAGGAAAGTAATGAATAATAATCATCTGCACAGTGCACTACGCAATAAATCACACACGTACACAGTGACACAGTCACACTGTCCCAAGTAAGTAGTTTTCATTTTTAAGTATTTTAGATACAAAATAATACGTTCTTTTTAAAAATAGGCGAAATCTCGATATTGTCGAGATTTATCTAGATCTCGCCAGACAATCTCGCGAGATCTCGAATTGCCAATCTCGAACCCACACTTATCTCACGAGATAATTGTCAATCTCGGCTCGAGATTGCATTCCCTAGCTGTGATCTCAGTCCGACTGACTTGTACGAAACTTTTCATGTCCGGAGCGTCGCATAACGTCAGCGTTCTCTCTTCCATACATCAGAAAAAATACTCTCATCTACCGCACTTATAGGGATGATATCTCGCAAGTCGTGTTGCAAGCGAGCTTTTACAGATCGCAGTCGCTGACCAGTCTACCTTGGCGTCATCATATCAATACAATGGGGTCCTACTTATCTCCCGAAGTAATGATAACAACATAAAATGCTTTGAAGTTCAAAATGATACCGCTATCTACTAGATGTACCAAAGGGCCAACTGCCCCCCTAATTACGACTAAAATTAGCCAAATATAATATAAATAAATATATAAATATAAACATACATATATATGTAAAGAAAATGTATTTCTTTAAATTTTAAACTTGCCGCGCTATGCGTCGATAAAGTAGTGAGCGATTGACTCTCCAGAGAAAAAGAGTGATAATTAGAAGGTGTACCCATAATATCAAATGAATAAAATATTTTAATCAAGGAATTAACATTGTGAATATAAACTTAAATGTCGTTTCTTTATATTTTACAGGTAGGATTTTGTGTAAATAATGTAAATTAACCAGTGATTAATGAAATAAATCTTTATATTTTACAGAGCAACGCAATACAGTTTATAAAATTTGTTTATTCCCAAGAGAAATAATTAAAGATCTTATAAAACGACATTCCTAGTCATAAATTCAATAAAGATAATGGAAAAACTTCGCTTTGAATTCACACTACTACCAGGTAATGATGGAAAAACAAATGTTCTTTCCATAACCTCAATCACTACGAGTGATGATAAAGGATATGCAATACCAGAAGAATTTCAGTCGGCTGCTCATCACAAAGAAATCGTAAAAACAGCTGCATTTAGTAAAGTCAAAAATAGCTTAAAAAACAGATACCAGTAATCTTCACTGCAGTAAATGCACCGTTTTCAAATGGATTAAATGAAAGATTAAATCAAACACTGGTGAACAAAATTAGATGCAGAATAAATGAAAAAAAGAAAAAAATAGCTTGGACATCAATTGCGCACGAATGTGTAAAAATATACAATGACACTGTACATTCAGTTACTGGTTTCGCGCCAAATTATTTATTAAATGGCACATATGTCACAATTATACCCGATGAATTAAAACAAGATAAAAATGAGAATGATCTAATAAAAGATAGACAAATAGCAATACAAAACACAATAAAATCACACAATTACAATAAAAACCTATATGATAAGAACCGTAAAGACCACGAGTTCAATATAGGAGACTGGGTCTACGTAGAAAATGGTAATAAACTAAATAGAAAAAAATTAGACGAATTAAAAATTGGACCGTATGAGATAACAAAAAAAATCTCTAATTCAATATTATATAGAATAAACACGGGTCACAGAAAAATGGAGTCAAATCTATTCCACGTCACAAAAATGATTCCGATTCCTACATTAGAAAAGGAGAACGACGAGTGATTGATTAAAGATAATTTACTTTAAATTTACTTCTTAAAGGGGGGAGATGTAAAGAAAATGTATTTCTTTAAATTTTAAACTTGCCGCGCTATGCGTCGATAAAGTAGTGAGCGATTGACTCTCCAGAGAAAAAGAGTGATAATTGGAAGGTGTACCCATAATATCAAATGAATAAAATATTTTAATCAAGGAATTAACATTGTGAATATAAACTTAAATGTCGTTTCTTTATATTTTATAGGTAGGATTTTGTGTAAATAATGTAAATTAACCAGTGATTAATGAAATAAATCTTTATATTTTACAGAGCAACGCAATACAGTTTATAAAATTTGTTTATTCCCAAGAGAAATAATTAAAGATCTTATATATACTCTCGGACGGTTTTCACTTCTGAATGATGTCAAGCGCGCTCTTTTTGAATTAGCGACGGACGAAATCCGTCCGGATTTCGTAATACATAAACATTTTCAAAAATGGTGGCAAATTGTTCAGGAGAGTATGAAACGTCGAGAAATTTTGGTCCGACCCCTAGATCCCGCCATCCGACCGACGCCTGGACATTTAATAACTCATCGTTATTATTATTATTACAAGATGAACTAGGAATAAATGAAGACGTCAGATTATCACCACTTATGTTAGCACTATTATTCATTTTACTATTTATTTTAAGTATCTGATTTATATGACGCTTCCAAATTAGTCCACCTTCCAATAGTTTAACAATATAAGTACGTTTCCCTATAATTTTAGTTACTTCTGCCTTAGCTCACTTAGGTGTCATAGCTTTGTAATCTTTAACTAATACAATTTCATTTAGATTTATAATTTCTGATCGTGTTCCTTGATAATTTTGAATTTGTGTAACTTGCTTGTTAATGACAGAATTTTAACGGACGGTACAAGTAAATCTAATAGAAATCTATTTAGAGCTGTATTTATATCAAAATTATTATTTTCTAATTTAATGGTTTTTAAATATTTTTTTATAATTCTCACTCCCGTCTCAGCCAAGCCATTTGTGGCAGGATGAAAGGAAGCGTCAGTCAAATGCCGAATGCCATTCTTATTTAAAAAATTTTGAAATTCACCAGATGTAAATGTTCTGGCGTTATCAGTCACTAATTCTTTTGGAATTCCAAATCTCGCGAATACTTCTCGAAACTTACAAATTGTCGTAGCACTATCCAAACTAGGTACTTTAAAGCATTCCAACCATTTGGTTGACGCATCGTCAATAACTAAAAAATTTGTATTAAAAATAGGAGGCTATGGCCAGGACATTAGTTCTGCAGTGGGTGGTTCATTCCGTTGACATAGACATGCAGTACAATTTTTAGGCGCTTTGTCTGAACGTCTGTCAATCTGTGAATCTGTGAATCGACATTGTGAATAAAGTTGAGCTGGATATATCTGAAGGAATATCGAACCGGAGGGAGGTAGCTTTTTCAAAAATTGGTAATGGATATCGTCAGATCCTGAAGAAGTATCATGGCAATCATGCAAACTCGACTGTAGTTCCCACGAGGAGAAAGGTGCATTGTAATTCTCCTCATTTTGTGAGGAAAAGTTTAATGCAACTTGTTCTGCTTGGTTTTTCTGAGCAGAAAAACCCTCTAGATAGTTAAAGGAACTCGAGACTTTCGCGTAGCATGCACCCATGTGATCGGCGACTTTATCAGGCGACGTAATAATGTCATTTCCCATTACCAATCCAGAAATATAATTAAAACTCTGTTTACCAGAGATTCTCCGGATTTTCTCCCACACCTCGCGAGCGGGAGTACAACTTCTTACAGTGGAAACAAACTCACTCCATGACTGCTTCTTACTCTCTGCTATGATAGTCTGGCAATGGAACGCTTTTGCATGAAAATTACACGATTTTCATCCGTCATATTATTTTTGAAGCGACGGAGAGCTTTACGACGTTCACGGATGGCATCCCGATAAGCCTGATTCCACCAGGGAACAGGCACACGTCGCGGTGTTGTTGACGTTGTAACGAAACAGACGTATCGAGATTACATTTTATAATATAAACAATTTTTACTTTCATAGCAAACGATTTTATAGTAAAGATTAAAACTAACCTCTTTAGTGTTGATAGGACATCTCATATTTTGTATATAAAAACATCTTAAGATATTAATGTGTTAAACACATCTAAGAATAGATGAAATATATTTATATTTACGTAGAAATGAATTATAATAATCATTATATTAGTTATGAATTACCATGGTATGCTTAAATCAAATAACCACATTTTTATAAGTTTCGTAGCTGTCAGATTTAATAAATACGTAAATTCAAGGTTGCAACATATAATATATCTAAAATGAAATATTACATCAAAAGTAACTAGAATAGTGTGCTAAGCTGCGCACAGATGTCCATAGGTGGAATGCCTAAGTCAACTTAAACAAGCCAGACTGGCAACGTTCGGTAGTCGGACGGTTACACAAGCGCACGACCCACCAGCAGTACGCCGCTTAAGGCAGTTCTTTTCAGAGCTCACAACAGTTCAATTCGGACTCAAGTGGACGAATCCCTCAGACTCGTTCACATTCATCGTTGCGATTCGCGACCGGTGAGTTGATAGGCTTTACGGCACACAGTGATTTTTCGCTTTTACCAATGATGGGCTCTAGTGGTCTGTCGGTCTAAGGGGCTAATACACAAGTGCTGTTGGTCTTTTAATAAATTTCATTGACCATCTGTCAAGTATGCTATTTTGACCTTCTGTCAGTAGTTACTAGGTACAATGGTAATTTTCATTTAAATTTTATCGGTTTCAATGAAACCACAGATACATAAAAAATGTGTCTAGATTGATGAACACGATAATGTGTTTCTAAGGATTTGTAAATGTGTATTGATTGTAAATAATTTATGTTTGAGTTGTTTGTTCAATAAATCGGCGTTAGCTGAAATTACCGAAACATTTCATTTAAACTAATTGATTTTGAATTACAGCTGTTTATTTCAGTATTGAATATTCTCCAGTCAGTGAAGCATTGTACACGCTGATACCACCTACATACACACCACGGCCAAGTCTATAACGGATATTTGTATCCTCTAGACGACTCCGTAAAATACAAATGGACACTCACACACCACGGCCAAGTCTATAACGGATATCTGTATCCTCTAGACGACTCCGTAAAGTACACATTTTTGATTAGCGGTTAACGGGCGTATGCGCCCTAACGCGAAGCAATTACAGACACGTGACATTTCAGACACAGAGCGTTTAGTATGCCTGGATATAATACCAGCGACTAGAGGTTCACACGCCATACGTACACCCTAGCACCAGAACGTTACGCGGCTGGAGAACTATATTCGAACTTGGCATTTTTAAATTACAATTTTCAACTTAAGAGTAGCATAGAAAGGTTATAGGGTACCTAAGTGGTTTAGGACGATCCGTCAAACCCACAAACTCCTTGTATGCGGACCCACCGATCCTGTCTTTACTGTCCACAGGCTTTAAACGAACGTCCGTCTGTCTCTTAAGATTACAGACAATAAGTTACGCGGTGGGAGTTTTTTAGAGCCAAATTTGCTCAGGGACCCAAACAGTACCTTTTGAGACGGCCTAAAGAACAGAACCGTTACAACGTGCGTGGGACTGCAGCTAAAGCCGCCTCGATGACCGCATCCGTGAAATGCTCTACAGCAGCATCAACATTGCCAAAGTTCATTTCGCCGATATCAAGCGGGTCTTGGAACCGTGACCAATCAGCTTCTTTTATTATCCACTTTGGGGAGCGTCTTTCATCCACATGGAATGAAAGAAGCCGACATATGATTGGAAAATGGTCACTGCTACAAAGATCGGCATTTACTTCCCATTCACAGGATGGGGCGATAGAAGAAGAGCAGAGAGTAAGGTCTATAGCGGAAAAAGTCCCATTTGCAGCCGAGAAATGTGTATTGGAACCTGTGTTCAATACGACCAAGTTTTTATTCAGAATCAACGTCTCCATTAGCCTTCCACGAACATCCACATGATTAGAACCCCAAGTGGGATTATGGGCATTAAAATCCCCCATGATGATAAAGGGGCGTGGAAGTTGGTCTATAACAGATGCAATGGTTGTAAGTGTCGGTTGTTCTGATGGAGGAATGTATATTGAACACAAAGTTACCGGATTCGGCGCATAAAGTCTGACAGCGATGACCTGCAAGTCAGATTGTAATGGGACATTTTCGGAAAACACATTATTTCGGACTAAAACTGCCACTCCGCCACTGGCACGTTCAACGAATGGTTTATCTTTACGATAAATCGTAAAACCACGAAGAACCGGAGTGTTTGTGTCTTTCAAATGTGTTTCCTGTAAACTAATAGCAGTAGCATTATGGTCGTTAAGGAGGAGTTTCAATTCACTGAAATGAATATAAAAGCCGTTCATGTTCCACTGTAAGAAATTGAATGTTTATTATAAAGAAGAAAAAGCTACCTCATTTTTTTCCTCGTTGCATCAGACCGATGATGGGGAGGTCTGGATAATATATCTTCGTCCATAGCAGAGTCTGCACTGCTGCTATGGTCGACGCGAGTACGCGTTATAGTCATAGTATGACTATTATCCCGGTTCAAGATAACCTTGATTTTATTTTTATTAACCGGGGAGTTTACCGGTGATGTGTTCTTTGTTACTGGCGATCTCGATCTATTATCTGGACTTATCTTGCTTTTATTTTTATTTTGCTTTTTGGCAACTACTTTAGAACTCGATGGTGACACTTTGGTTTGTGTAGACATGTCACATGTCTGTGTTGACATGTCTACTTTGACGACTGGAACGGCAGCTATGGTTGCAAAAGATCGTGTGAAAGATGGGACAGATTCTCGGTATTTGCGTTTGGCCTCTGCAAAAGAAATTTTTTCTGTTGTTCTAATTTCCTGGATCTTGAACTCCACCTTGTATTGTGGACATTCTCTAGATCTTGCAGAGTGAATTCCGTCGCAATTAACGCAATGCGACACCCTTTTGCACGGAATATCCTCATGCAAAGGTTGGCCGCAATTATTACAGAGACTGGGAAAGCTACAGTTGTTCTGTGAGTGTCCAAACTTTTGACATTTATAGCAGCGCAGGGGAGATGGTATATATTGACGTACTTTTAGGAAATAAAATGCTGCTTGAATTGATGAAGGAGGCTGTGGTGTACAGAACGTTAGAATATGGGACGGTGTAGGACCTACACCGTCCCATATTCTAACGTTCTGTACACCACAACCTCCTTCATCAATTATAAGCTCGTAGAGACGGTCAATTAGTACCTACACTGTAGGTACTAATTGACCGTCTCTACGAGCGTGGATTCTGTAAACGTCTGTAACACCCTGATCTTTGAGCTCTTCTTTTATTGTTTCGACAGTGCAATTTAGAAGATCAAAACAATAAATTATGCCTTTGGAAAAATTAAGCTGGTTGTGTACTTCAACTTTCACCGGTACGTCAGTAATCATGTCCATCCCTTTGATGCAAGTCGATGCCAAAATCTTGTCAGCTTGCTGCTGTGAAGAAGTTTCAATAAGTAAGCAACCATCGCGCAATTTTTTCACACATTTCAATGTACCGAATAGTCCCGTAAGATGTTTAGAGATATAAAAAGGATTATCGCTATTGAAATTGCCATTGTTTTTTGACATCAACAAAAACCTATTACAAGGAGTTATGCTCCTTGAATCCTTGCCAAATAACATGTTCAAATTCTCATCATTACGCCCTCTCTTAGAGGGAGGGCTGGTTAGAGGAGGGAAGTTACTCATAATAATTATATTAAATTCATCAACCGTGCTCCCCGCCCACCACGGAGCCCAACAAGGGGACGATGACCGCAAACCGGTACAGAGCGCCAGGGCTACACGGTGATATAGTCAGCTCAAGAGACGGCGCCACTCCATCCAATGACACTGGCTCACCCCGTCGGAATACTAAATAAACACGACGTTAGCCGATTGACTAGACTGGGTTAGGTCTAGCCGCCCGTTTACAGCGAAGCGGAGGCCAAAGCAGTGTGTTGGTGCACCCAGGCGAACCTCAACTGCCAGGATCCTCTTTTCCGCCTTACGGGTCACCGCGCACGGCAAACACGCAGGTGTACTATTAGGGACTACTACAAACAAAGGACAGCAACAAAAGTGTACCCACAACGGAGGGACAAGACCGCTAACAACAACAAAAAGAAGAGAGAACCGAAGAAGAAAAAAGTTGCGACTGTCCTTCCTTCATAATAGTCCCTAAATGAATCACCCAGCCGGATACACAACCGACTGGTGCGGGCTGGGCACCTGGGAACGCCAATTCCCAAGAACATTGGAATGCAATTGCGATAACTCAACGACATTCGAATGTTCCCCCTGGGGGGATGGCACATACACTATTGGCGTCGGTCGGATGACGGGATCTAGGGGTCGGACCAAAAATTCTCGGCGTTTCATACCCTCCTGAACAGTTTGCCACCATTTTTGAAAATGTTTATATATATATATGTATGTATATATGTGTATACAGTGTGTCCCACCGAATTTGAGACATAGGAATTTAACATAGGATTTTGATATTTTGTTAATATTTGCTCCCCATTAAATGTTTTTGTTATTTTTATTTTATGAACTGGTTCTAAATATCCTCAGGAATGATTCTGTAATTTATTTTTTTCTTAATTCTCGTTAAAAATTCAAAAAAATCACATTTTTGAGAAATAAAATACGAAGCAAGTTTGTATACCAGTTTTATGAGCGCCGACATCGTTTCGTTCATAGCCAAGTTGACAACGCGCAAGGGCCATAATTATACATTCCACCAAGCTTGAGTTCGAATCCCAGGTCCTCAAATATTTTTTTTTTTTATGAAAATACATTGGAAAATTATTTTAGATAAAAAAAATTTAATTAAAAAGTTATTTAAAAATAAATAAATTTAATGTTGAGCGTCTATAATTTACAATTTTAATTTTTTTCGACTATTAGTCATTATAAAAATAAAACAATAGTTTAGACACTTCTTACACAATAATTTTATTCGTGAATGTACATTTCAAGAGCTAAGCTCGCATCTTCAGCACATACTAAACTAAAAGTTTAGTAGGTGCTGAAGATGAATAGTCGAAAAAAATTAAAATTGTAAATTATAGATGCGGACTTTTAAAAAGTTCGTTATTATGACATTTTAATTTAGTAATTTCAAACAAATATTACTTAACAGGGGTGGCAGTAATAAAAAAAAATCCGTACAAAACTTGCTAATTTTTTAAATATCTTTTCAACAATATCACTTTCGACCTATCGTTACATTTATAATTCCGGAGTTCTGGACATTCTGGAGCAAACTAATAGGGAAGCCGACCTTCCCGGAAAAAAAAATTATCACCATTCGATTCTTTATTAGGGCTTTTATAATACAAATGTTTGACACAACTTTCTACGACTAACCGTTTTCGAAAAAACCGTCTGATACGAGTGGTCGAACTCACCCTATATATATATATATACATGCTGAGTCAGATCACCCGTATCAGTCGTTTTTTTCGTAAACGGTTAGCCGAAGAGAGTTGTGTTAAAAATTTGTATTATAAAAGCCCTAATAAAGAATTGAATGGTGATAATTTTTTTTTCCGAGAAGGTCGGCTTCCCTATTAGTTTGCTCCAGAATGTCCAGAGCTCCGGAATTATAAATGTAACGATAGGTCGAAAGTGGTATTGTTGAAAAGATCTTTAAAAAAATAAGCAAGTTTTGTAAGAAATTTTTTTTTATTACTGCCACCTATGTACATTTCTATAAGTATAAAGAAAAATTATTATATTTACAAAACTCCGGAATTTCAGATAGCACGATAGGTTGAAAGTGGTGCTGTTGAAAGCTCTTATAGGCAAGTTTTGTAGTGGTGGCAGTCATAAAAAAAATCTCTACAAAACTTGCTTATTTTTTAAAGATCTTTTCAACAACACCACTTTTCACCTATCATTACATTTATAATTCTGGAGTTCTGGACATTCTGAAGCAAACTAATAGGGAAGCCGATCTTCCCGAAAAAAAAATTATCACTATTCGATTCTTTATTTGGGTTTTCATAATACAAATTTTTGACACAACTCTCTACGACTAACCGTTTTCGACAAAAAACGACTGATACGGATGGTCTGACTCACCTGTATATATTGAGAATGACCTAAACCTAAGTATCTGCTGATTTTCCAAATATTAAGCTATTAGATACAATGAAAAAAATTTTTAATGCCAATTATTGGGATAAGTTAAGTACGAAACGCAATTTTTTTTAATAAAATTTGCAATGTGATATATGAAACGGTAATCAATTTAGTATTAAAAAAAGTAGACCCCAACGTATCTATTTGGCATTTTAAATCTTTTGACTTGAGTCATCTAACATACAACAATTAAGTATTTATGATTATTTATGATAGTACAAATTAAGTAATATAAAATAGAAAATTGACGAATCGTACCTGTTGCACAAATAAAATGAGAATTTTTTGTATATTTGTATAATTTATATTTTCAAAATAGATAATTTCATAAAAATTGATGTTTGTTATTACATATAATATTAATACTAATATAAATTTTATACAGGCTGGCACATCTCAAACAATGCAGTGAAATATCTCGTAAACAGTACAAACCATAAAGAAATGTTTTATACAAAAGTTATAGTGTCAAGGGGGACAGAAGACTGTGATATCAGATTTAACATAGGTAGTGCTGTGAAGGTCAGGCGAAGGTCAGCTTCGATTTTTTATTTGTGACAGTTCATTTTTATTCCAGAATAATAGTGAGCAGTAAATTATTGAGGTAAATATTAGTTAAAGTTAATAAATATTGAGATATTTAGAAATTAAATAACAGCCAAAATGAACGATAATTAGATAAATTATGGCATAGCAGATAGCCATGATATTACTCACCGGCCTTCTTGACTTGAATTCAATTCATAAAAGAACCGAATTGACAATAAATTTGCTATTTAATTTGTAAATATCTCAATATTTATTAACTAAAGCTCATATGTACCTTAATAATTAACTGTTCACTATTAAATACTGTATCGTATTCTGGAATAAAAATGAACTGTTACAATTAAAAAACGATTTAAAATAAAAAAATTACTTTATTTTCAATATTCAAATATTCAATAAAATTTTGAAATATAATTATCGGATTATCTCTCATAAAAAAATGGAATTGATAGAAAATTTAATATGATAATATCACTCAATACAATTGTCTTTGGCGCGCGCGTAGCGCGCGGCTCAACTCTACTTGTTTTTTATAATGTGTAAAATAACTAGTTTAAGTGAAAAATAATATTTCACTTTAACGAGGTGAGTTATGTGATATTAACTAGATCATATATTTCAAAATAACTGAAACGCAGATTTTTAAATTTATTTTTTACAGTGGCTTCGTCAGTTTAAGATCTTTGTCTGACGAAACCACTATGCTATGCGAAACAATTATTGTTCTAAAATATAAATACATTAAAACGCAGTGCTTTACTAAATTTTTAACCGACCTCAAAAAGAAGAAGGGTTCGACTGTATTTTTTTTTTGTATGTATGTTACGCGATTTCTTCTGCACTTGTGAATCGATTTTGATGATTATTATCCTATATTATTAAACGAGCTTATCTTGTATGTATACAGGGTGCTGAATCGTTTTGCGGGTAATAGGGATTTAACCCGTAAAATCAAACTTTTGCGATTTCCCGCTCCCCTAATTATTTTAGGAAAAATATCTTCGAATAAAAGTTTTAGAACATAAAATCCCTATATTATTAAACGAGTAAATCTTGTATATATGTACCTATGTACCTTTTTTTTTTGCGGAGGTGGGGAAATCCATCATGGACACCCGTTGGTCCTCCGACGGGTAGTGTCAGACTCCTACTGACTAAAACCTTTTCCACGCATCTGATACCGGAAACCGCTTTCGCATTACTTCAATACCAGCGCTGGTCCTTTTCTCATCTACTTTCCCTTTCTTTGGTCTCAATGATCACTCTAATTGTATTGTAGGCAACATTCCAGGATTCTTCTCCTTTGACTAGCTCCCTCATCATATGAGCTATACTGAAGTGCTTACTATATTCTCGCAAGTATGCAGTTCTCACTTCGTCCCACCTAGGGCAATTGAAGAGGGTATGCTCAGCATCATCCTCTTGCAGTCGCTGGTATCTGATCGACGACGTTCGTTAAGATACTTTCGAAAGCATCCATGACCCGATAACGCCTGGGTCAAGTAGTAATCGACTTCTCCAAACGGTCTGTTTAGCCATATAGGAATATCCGGTATCAGGCGATGTGTCCAACGCCCGTATAGCCCTTTTCTCCACTTTTCCTGCCATCTGGTTATCAGGTTGGCTCTGGCTGCCTCTTTTTCCACTCCCATGTACCTCTCTCTTCTCTCAATGATCTGTAGTTCTATGGGAAGAATACACGCGATGACTCCTACCCCTTCGGTCGAAACTGTCCTGTATGCACTGCATACTCTTAAGGACACCGTTCTCTGTAGGCTGGATAGTTTTGCTATCAACTTTTTGGTGCTCGTTACCTTATACCAAGCAGGTGAGCCATACAGGATCTGCGAGTGGACAACACTTGCCATTACCCTACGCTTTGACGCCCTTGGTCCTCCTATGTTTGGCATGAGGCATGCTAGTGCCGTCACTGTTTTTTGGGCTTTCTCTATGACCTTGCTGACGTGTTCAGCATAGGTCAGCTTGGTGTCCAGCCAGACCCCCAAGTACTTGATCGCCTTGCTGATCTGGACCGTTGTACCGCTTACTTTAAAAGTTATCGGTCGTATCATCCGCTTTGTCGTTAGCAGAACTGCCGCAGTCTTCTCTGGTGCTAATTTTAGCATTTTTCTTTCCATGCAGTTTACCACACGTTGTAGGCCGGCATTTGCCGTGTTCATAAGTAGATCCTCTCCTTTTGCCATTACCACCATGGCTTTGTCATCGGCAAAACCTACAAGTGTAGTTCTCCCGGGAATGTCCATTTGGAGTACTTCGTCGTATAGTATATTCCAAAGGGTTAGGCCAAGGATAGATCCCTGTGGTACCCCACTGCTAATGCCTACGCACCTCGAGCTTCCTTCAGTTTCAAGAAGTATAGCCCTATTAGACAGTCACTAAGCTTTCGTCTATTCCCCTTTTCCTGAGTTCTTCAAGGATTTGTTGCCATGACGCGCTATTAAAAGCATTTCTGACGTCTAATGTTATGACGGCGCACAACCTTCTGTGCTGCCATGAGTAAGCGGCGGCTTCTTCTGCAAATCTTTGCACCTCATTTATAGCATCTACTGTCTGTCTCTTCTTTCTGAACCCGTACTGTTTGTCCGAAAGACCTCCTGTACGGTTCACTTCTTCTTTTAGTCTTACCAGTAGCAGCTGCTCAAAGAGTTTGCCTTCAGCATCGAGTAGACATATTGGCCTATAAGACGACGGGTTTTCTAGAGGCTTATTCCCCTTCCTGAGGAGCAGTAGTCTTGCTTTTTTTCCATCTGTTGGGAAGTTTCCTTCTTGTGCCAGGTTATTGTATACGTTTAGCACCCAGTCCGGTTTCTCTTGTGCCACTGCTTTTATTACTTCCGGAGGGATATATCCAGGTCCTGGAGCCTTGTTTCCTTTAAGTTTACTGCTCGCGGCCTGCAGCTCTTCCACTATAAAATTTCGAAACCTGGCATTACCATCGCGCCTGAATATGACCTCCGGATGGGTTGGGAATATACAGGCTGAGTCAGATCACCCGTATCAGTCGTTTTTTTCGTAAACGGTTAGTCGTATAGAGAGTTGTGTTAAAAATTTGTATTATAAAAGCCCTAATAAAGAATCGAATGGTGATAATTTTTTTTCCGAGAAGATCGGCTTCCCTATTAGTTTGCTCCAGAATGTCCAGAGCTCCGGAATTATAAATGTAACGATAGGTCGAAAGTGGTATTGTTGAAAAGATCTTTAAAAAAATAAGCAAGTTTTGTAGGAAATTTTTTTTTATTACTGCCACCTATGTACATTTCTATAAGTATAAATAAAAATTATTATATTTACAAAACTCCGGAATTTCAGATAGCACGATAGGTTGAAAGTGGTGCTATTGAAAAGCTCTTATAGGCAAGTTTTGTAGTGGTGGCAGTCATAAAAAAAATCCCTACAAAACTTGCTTATTTTTTAAAGATCTTTTCAACAACACCACTTTTGACCTATCATTACATTTATAATTCCGGAGTTCTGGACATTCTGGAGCAAACTAATAGGGAAGCCGATTTTCCCGAAAAAAAAAATTATCACTATTCGATTCTTTATTTGGGTTATTATAATACAAATTTTTGACACAACTCTCTACGACTAACCGTTTTCGACAAAAAACGACTGATACGGATGGTCTGACTCACCTGTATATATTGAGAATGGCCTAAACCTAAGTATCTGCTGATTTTCCAAATATTAAGCTACTAGATACAATGAAAAAAATAATTGCCAATAAATAATAATAATAATAAATGCCAATTATTGGGGATAAGTTAAGTACGAAACGCAATTTTTTTTAATAAAATTTGCAATGTGATATATGAAACGGTTATCAATTTAGTATTAAAAAAAGTAGACCCCAACGTATCTATTTGGCATTTTAAATCTTTTGACTTGAGTCATCTAACATACAACAATTAAGTATTTATGATTATTTATGATAGTACAAATTAAGTAATATAAAATAGAAAATTGACGAATCGTACCTGTTGCACAAATAAAATGAGTATTTTTTGTATATTTGTATAATTTCTATTTTCAAAATAGATAATTTCATAAAAATTGATGTTTGTTATTACTTATAATATTAATACTAATATAAATTTTATACAGGGTGGCACATCTTAAACAATGCAGTGAAATATCTCGTAAACGGTACAAACCATAAAGAAATGTTTTATACAAAAGTTATAGTGTCAAGGGGGACAGAAGACTGTGATATCAGATTTAACATAGGTAGTGCTGTGAAGGTCAGGCGAAGGTCAGTTTCGATTTTTTATTTGTAACAGTTTATTTTTATTCCAGAATACGACCTAGTATTTAATAGTGAGCAGTAAATTATTGAGGTAAATATTAGTTAAAGTTAATAAATATTGAGATATTTAGAAATTAAATAACAGCCAAAATGAACGATAATTAGATAAATTATGGCATAGCAGATAGCCATGATATTACTCACCGGCCTTCTTGGCTTGAATTCAATTCATAAAAGAACCGAACTACCAAATTAAATTTGCTATTTAATTTGTAAATATCTCAATATTTATTATCTAAAGCTCATATGTACCTTAATAATTAACTGTTCACTATTAAATACTGTATCGTATTCTGGAATAAAAATGAACTGTTACAATTAAAAAACGATTTAAAATAAAAAATTACTTTATTTTCAATATTCAAATATTCAATAAAATTTTGAAATATAATTATCGGATTATCTCTCATAAAAAAAATGGAATTGATAGAAAATTTAATATGATAATATCACCCAATACAACTGTTTTTGGCGCGCGCGTAGCGCGCGGCTCAACTCTACTATACTAAAAACCAAATCTATGTGGAATTTTAGTGACTTTCCTAGTAACGAAAATACACTCTGTAATACACATAAATCTTTTTTGAGCAATCTGTAGATTACTAATAGCAAAATTATTAACTGTCAGAAATATTTCTATAAATATTTTAATAATTCTGGACGTGTAAATTGTCAGTTTAAATTTCTTTTTCAAGATTTTCTTTAAATACTCTTGCAAGTTATAATAAACTAAAAAGTGTTGTTATTTTTTTTTTAATTAAAAATGAACTGTTTTAATAATTTCTTAAATTTTATTTTGTCAAAAAAATTCACAATGATAATAAATATTAATAAAAAAATATACAAATATAGTTTATTAACAAAAATAAGAACTGTCCGTTTAAAATAATATACCTAATTATTGCACTTGCACATTGATTAAGAAAATATCAGCCACTGTAAATTTACCGAAAGCAAATGAAAAATTAACTGTTATAAATAGGCAGTATTAGAAACCACTCGTTCCCGTTGTGTTTTTAAGTTACGGAATTTTAACGTAAAAAAAGTTCGAGCCTCTTTATGACGTTTTCATCAACTTATTATTCCATATTTGTCTTTTCATATTCTGTACTTATTTATAAACGCTTTAAACCAACTTGAACTCAGTCGAGGTACGCAAGACTAGAGTTGTGTAGTTTCTAATATGTATAGCTCCAGGAACCATATCCTCTCTATCTTTACGCAACTTAGCATGTCCATACTGCGTATTATAATCAGATTTCTATTTGATTTTTTCCATCAGATTTTCCAATACAAATTTGTGTATTACTAATTCACTGTTTAAATAGAATACGTGCATACAGAAAATATTTTCGCAATTTTTTTTTTGAGTTCACCCGTGCGTTCACCGTTTTTTACATATTGATTTTTAAACTGCGAAAAACATTCAATAACAGCCAGTTTTAATTTTTTTGTTAATAAATTTCTGCTCTTCGGCATTTTTTAATTTTTTTTTTGTGAATATTTTTTGACGAATATTTTTAATGACAATAAAAATCTGAAATTTACCTTACCTGTTTGAATGGTTTCCATAACAATTTTAAATTTAAACGAAAAGATCTATCGGAAATTTGTATTAATTAATTACCACACATACAAACTAAAAAAAACTTTTAAAAATACTTAGTGCTGCCAACATAAATCAGTTACTAAAATGTAACTAAAATTCCACATAGATTTGGTTTTTAGTATAGTTATCTAAAAACCCAGAAACAGAGTGTTGAAAAATACCATTTTGTACCTATGTAAACATGATGTAAACAATTTGACCTATGTTGCTATGAATACATTTACATTTTACTTATAATTGACGTCACGCGGTGGTTGAAGTCACGTGACACATAGATTAAAAATCATGATTTTATTTATGTATTTAAATATGTTTACAAAACCTAATTAATAAAAATAAAAAATTAATAAATATTTTAGAGCATAAACTTTCATTATAACAAAGTTTTATATTTTATTTTGATCACTGGTAAATACCCTATTTTGCTCGATCAAGCTTTTTTGATTGCCATCCCTTTGTTTCCTGGTATCGTTCAAGTAGACTTTTCTTCCGAGAGACGTCAAACGTAATGTAATTATGGTCGCTCATTGATTCTACGTCTAGTATTTTCCATAATGTGATACTCGGTTTTATGTTCTCAGACACAACCGTCAGGTCCAGTATAGAATTGTATCCTTGGCAATGAAATGTGGGTTTTTCCCCTTGATTTACAACTACTAGATCGTTTGCCGCAATCCATTCCATCATAATTTGGCCTTTTCTGTCTGAGTAGTGCATTCCCCATTCGGGTGATTTAGCATTAAAATCTCCAGTTATAATGGCTTTACCGTTACCTGCCCTGATTTGTACGCCAATTTCAAAAAGCATTTCCTCCATGTCTTGTATATCATCATTGTCAGAGGAGTAGCAGCTATAGATGGTAAAATCTGAGGTTACTACATACGTAAAGCCCGTCCCATACCCCTGTTTTTTGACAGCAATGTTATTGTTCATGACTTTAATGGCGGTGTCTAAGTCTTCGTCATATATCCAGTCTTTTCTGCCCTTGATGGCCTTGCGATTTGGTTCACTTACTACTAGCATTCCCGCTCAAATGTCCTTAGCGGTGGCCAGCGCCAGGTCATAGGCTTCCTGACTCCTATTACAGTTTATCTGCAGTACTTTCATTTTGGCGGATATCCTCTTGAACTTGCTTGGTAGGAACCCTCGCATCCTCCGACAGGCCTGCCTTGTTCTTCATATGTCTTCTCCTGTCGGTGGATTGGTGTCCTTCTACCTTACAAAGTACACAGAATGACTCGTGTATGCACTCGGAAGCTTTGTGCCCTTCTTTTCCGCACTTGAGGCATAGTCTTTCTCTGTCGGGACCTTTACACTTCTCCTTGACGTGTCCGGTTTTCCAACATCTAAAGCATCTTGTCTCGTTCACTCTCTCCCGGATCCTGCAGATTGACCATCCTATCCTAATAGACCCCAATTTGGTCAGCTTATCCGCATCTGACCCTCGCATTATTATTGTTGCGTTCTGTCTGTTGCCGTAAGCCGGGCGAAGAGCTCTGACTTCGAAGTCTGCGTCATTTGTCCCGGTTGCCTTGGAAATTTCTTCTTTAATTTCCTCCATTGTAGTTACCTCGTCCATGCCCCTAATGTGTAGGGCCTTTTTGTTTGTGCGGTGAAAGGTAGTTACTCCAGGCACTTGTTCGTAAAGCTCTTTTTTCAGCTTTTCTGCCATGTCCGTTCCGTTCTGAACAGTGAGTAGGAGTTCGCCTTTTCTGGTTTTCTTGACCCCCTGGACATCAACTCCTATGTCTTTCGGGTTTACCGCTTGTTTGACCGTCTTGAGGAGGTCAGCGTAGGTCTTGCCTGGCATTTGCACGATGAGAACATCCTGGTCCTTCTGATCATTTTTACTAGTTTGATTTTGTCCACTCTGTTGTTTTGTCATGTTTCTATTCCGGCCTTCACTGTCCTCTGTTCGGATCTTTTTGGTATTGTGTCGTGGTGGTCTACATATCACCAATTCTAAGGCTGAGTCTGCGAAAAAAAGAAACTCCAACATTCGGACTGCGACTGCTGTGTTAGCATCTTCTATTTCTGGGACTACGACTTTGAATCGCTCGCTTTTTATCATCTGAGATTTGATTTCTACCAGTGATTTGAACAGGATTTCATCGCTTTTTTCGGCCTGTATCGGATAATATATCCATCTAGTAGTCTGCTTCAAGTTACCGTCGCCGTCTGGGAAACCAAGAGAGTGCATCATCATAGCCGTTTCTCCTCTCTTCTTTTCCTGCTGTTTGAGTCCGTCTCTACCTCCAAACCTTTCAATTATCCTGTCCATCTCTTTATTGTCTGACTTGATTTCCTCATTGCAGGGCAGGATTATGTCCCACTCTGACGGAGCCTTCCAGACGTGCCCATTCTTGCTTCTACACCTTGAAAACACTCCTGTGGCCCAGTTCTCCTCGGTCACTTGTTTATAGCTTTCAAAGTTATCGCCTTTCCTAAGTTCATTTCTTTGTGATCGGAGTTTTTGCACTTTCTTGCATTGATCACATTTCGCTTCCTCTGTAAGCGTCTGGTTTTCGTTTATCGTCTCCTTCTCAGCCTCTAGACTCCGAATTTGCTTACGAAGCTTTTCGTTTTCTATTTCAAGTTCTTTCCGGGTCTGCTTTCTTGCTTCCTCATCAGTAAGTTCTTCCAGCCAATCTCTAAACTCCTTAGATCGGATTTGTTCGACTTGAAGAATTAGATTACTGCTAACTTTGCAGAGTTTTGTTTTAGGCTTGTATGATTCTGTGACCACTTTTTGAAGAATTTCCGCTTGAGCCGTCACTGTTTCCAGTATGTTTCGTAGGCAACCGGCATGACTTAGGGGGCTTCATGATTTTATCTCGGGTGTACTTCCCTTCCTCCTTCTTTTCTTGGATTGATTTTCGCTGCACAGATTTTGGCTTTCATATTCTGGCAGTGAAAAAGTTCTGGACCTAGGTGGGGATCTCGGTATTGCGCCCCTTCTTGCCCGACTTGCTCCTTGTGTGTCTTAGTGCTTGATTTTTGCGCCCCTTCTTCTATCCTTGTATTTCTATCTTTATCTTGTTGCGTTTGGCCCTCCCCAAAATCCAAGGGGCGGGCACTGACCACCGGGGCTTTCACCCGATTGGAATCAGTGGTGAGATCAATCCTCACTTGGGGTAGTAGATTTTCCTTACAACCTGACATAGTTTGTTTCTTTCTTTCAGCCTTTTATCCTTGCAGCCAGGACCAAAAAACAGACGCCCCTAACATGGAGAACAGACGCTGACCAGCGAGTCGCTCGCTCCGAGACAGACACTCACTGGGTTTTTTAACCATATCTGGTGATCCTCATCTAGTTTAGCCTACAGGTCGATGTAGTTACCAGGGTGTGGCACGTGGAGCCATAGATGAGAACTGGGTGCCTCGTGGGGACCAGTCACCGGAGAACCATCCACCGACTATGTCGGCAGAGCGACCGTTCCTAGTGAAAGGTACTACCCCTCCAACGCAACCCCATACACCCCATGTACCTATATAAATATTTTCTCGAAAACGGCCCTAACGATTTGGATGAAGTTTACTGAAAAGGGGTTTTGGGCGGTAAAAAATCGATCTAGCTAGGTCTCATCCCTGGAAAAATTCGTTTTCTTATCGATTTTATCATTTTAAAAAACAGTTTTTTTAAAGTTATAAAACAGTGTCGTATGGTGAGTAGGCTTTGGAAAAAACAAACTATTTTCATTATTTATGTCAAATTACTTTGACAGTCAATCTTTAACTTATTAAAATAATCAGTAATTATTTGAAAATATGTAGGTACATACGTTATGCAGTATGACGTATAATAATATTATCTACTTATAGGTATGTAATTTTTTTTCTTAAAAACGACTAACGATTTTGATGAAATGGGAACTTTAAGTACTATTTTTTTTTAACTCATCCGAGCAAAGCTCGGTCATCCAGATATTTCTGCATCTAAATCATTAAACAAAATTAATTTTGCATGCTTTGAAACGGCAGAAATTTGATATGAAAATGTCAAAATTAACGCAAAAACAGATAGCGATGGCTATGGAACTTGAACAAAATGATGACGTTTTAGCTGTCAGAATAATTTCAAATCATTTTGTTCAAGTTCCATGGCTATCGCTATCTGTTTTTGAGGTAATTTTGACATTTTCGTATCAAATTTCTGCCGTTACAAAGTATGCAAAATTAATTTTGTTTAATGATTTAGATGCAGAATTTTATGTTCAGAAACTTTTATTCGAAGATATTTTTCCTAAAATAATTAGGGGAGCAGGAAATCGCAAAAGTTTGATTTTACGGGTTAAATCCCTATTACCCGCAAAACGATTTAGCACCCTGTATATATATGTAAATTTTTTCTCGAAAACGGCTCTAACGATTTTGATCAAAATAACCGAAAAGGGGTTTCGGGGGGCAAAAAATCGATCTAGCTAGGTCTCATCCCTGGAAAAATTCGTTTTCCTATCGATTTCTTCATTTTTCAAAACGGTTTTTTGACCTTTCAAAACATTGTAATATGGTGAGTATAGTCAGCCGACCGTGTGAAACTCGCCGGTATAAAATAATAAGATGAGTGTCATATCAGATGAAAGAGCGTCAAAATCCTTACACAAAAAGTACAATTTGCCACCCGTCATCCTGGCGAGGGACGCTGGCCGCCCCTTTGAAAATTGAAAATTTTTGACAAAAGCCACCCGGGGCAAAATAATAAGATGAGTGTCGTTTCAGATGAAAGAGCGTCAAAATCCTTACACAACAAGCCGTGAGGTGGGTCGTTTATTAGGACTAGAGTGCGAGCATTGAGGTCCACACGACGAACTTCCCAGTTTGATAAATATTTAATAATAATAATTAAATTAGATATTACACAGAAAAGTAATCATTTTAATCATTAAAACATAATTATTATTTAGTAATCAAATCAACAGAGAAATTCATTCCACAAGCGTTCACATACCAATAGGTAGTGAAAAATTTCTTAACAATGCAATCGGAAGATACTATACTATCCATTACGCCATCATGATGTTAAACGTCAAATGATTGTTATAGGATAGATAAGGAAAAAATCAGAAGCCACTGTCAGGACTTGAACCCGAAATTCCCAGTCTCCGGCTGGTTGAGTTACCATTTACTCACACAGTGCCCGAGAGTGGAATCTGTTCCTTCCCTATTTCGGGTTCAAGTCCTGACAGTGGCTTCTGATTTTTTCCTTATATATCCTATAACAATCATTTGACGTTTAACATCATGATGGCGTAATGGATAGTATAGTATCTGCCGATTGCATTGTTAAGAAATTTTTCACTACCTATTGGTATGTGAACACTTGTGGAATGAATTTCTCTGTTGATTTGATTACTATATCGTAGTCCACAATTAACTCATATCTATGTTTATTATAATTATCATTTATTTCTAACAATAATTAAAAAAAAAAAAAAACGGCTGAACCGAGTTTTATAAAATTTATGTCGGATCAAAATGACGTTAACACGCCTCGATTGACACCTTTACGAAGTCGATATTCTCGAGATTTCGTCTTAGAAAGAAATGGACACATACGTACGTACCTACGTACATACTGTAACCATCAGCCTGAGTGTCGGTAGGTTGAAAGTAGCCACGGACTTTGTGATCGGCTGTATGTCATTAAATTGCGTAAAACGAACGTTCTTGATTACGCGCGTCAAAACGGAGATGTGAATTATCAAGTTTTTTTTGGTTTTTGAGAGAAAAAAAGCGATTTTGAGATTCAGTCTGCGTTTGGCGTTGATCTTAGTGGAGTTTTGTAATTTTTATTCCTGGATAAGAGGCCCGGAGAGAATATATTGTGTCGTGATCGGTAGATCAGATTTTGGTGTTAGTTGTTGTTGTGTTTCGTATATTTGTTGGATCGTTTCTATAGCACGTTGTTGAAACTGAAACAGTTCAGCATTCTTCCCTTATCTTTGGATGACGAGCTCCCCATCATCTTCCATCAGTCAACAAGAAGCAGACAATCCTGTTGCGGCGTTACCTGCATGTGACGGACTCACGAACAGCGACCGAAAGGTAATTTTATTGATGATAATACGAGTTTTTATGCAAATTATCGATTCCTGCATCGGTGTTTATTGTGTAGTGAATCTATCCTTTTTTTGGTAACTTAATTTCTTAAATTCGGGGTCATACATAAATTTAACGTGCTATTGCGTCGCATCTTGTCGCCGTCCATCTTGTTTAAAATATTTTAAAGTGTTCTATTGTCTATTATTAACTTTCCTACTTTGGTGATATAATGTATCTAACGCGGTCAGGTCAGCTGTTTATTAAACGATGATTTTACCAACTTGTGTCTTTTTAATGTGTCAATTGTAATTCGTATAATAATTAAGCTATAGTATTTTTTTAGATATTTTCCGGGTATCTGATCGTAGGCGGGTTAGTCTCGTACTTTTGCGTGGTGCAATAATTACGCCTAACGGGTGCCAGAAATATTGTAATTTTTAAATTCTGGTTGACACTAAATTCACACCCTCGCTATTGTCATTTTGTGGTGTCGGCTCATTAGGCGTAACTGCATTGATTGTTTAAAGTTTCTCGTACCGGTAAAAGAGATACCAAGATGTTTTGAGTTGAGTTCAGAAACATTATAGACTTAATTTAATATTTGTTGCGCAGTTTTAGTTCAGTTTATTTTAGTTAGATTTGAAGCTTCCGATCAGATCTCCCCCCGTTTTCTTTCTGGAGATAGAGCACGCGTTGGCCAACGGTTTATTTTCTATTGTGTTTTAACTACGTGTTTTATTAATATTTTTATGTACGATATTATTTGCATCCACGCTTACTTGTAATATAATCTTACTTTTTTATTTTCTGCAATTATACTGCTTTATTATTTATTTGTTTTTTTAATTGCTGCATGCTGACCTTAGCTGAGTGTTCTTTACTCTGTTTATCATTTTTTTAACCGACCAGTATAGGTACCAGTGACGCTTCGACCAACGTTGCTGTTCGTGAGTGTCTCCACAGGTCGTGGCGCCCTTAAATACTTCATTAATCATAATTGTCATCGGAGTGTACTCTAATTTTTCATCACTGTACTGGAAGGTAAGTTCCGCGCACCCACGACCCACCGCGTTGACTATTTTCAGCTAGCCGGAGCAGGTGGCATTTGAGGCGGCCGTTTCAATACGTACACACACACACAGACATTTTTCTAAAAATAGTGTAAAAATAGTGTAGTGACCTTGAAACATAAAATTTTTTTCTCAGTTTTGATTTCGATTTTCGGACCCATTACAATAGCTTCCAATGGGAAGTTAAAAAGTACAATTTGCCACCCGTCATCCTGGCGAGGGACGCTGGCCGCCCCTTTCATCTGATACGACACTCATCTTATTATTTTGTCCCGGGTGACTTTTGTCAAAAATTTTCAATTTTCAAAGGAGCGGCCAACGTCCCTCGCCAGGATGACGGGTGGCAAATTGTACTTTTTGTGTAAGGATTTTGACGCTCTTTCATCTGATACGACACTCATCTTATTATTTTGCCCCGGGTGGCTTTTGTCAAAAATTTTCAATTTTCAAAGGGGCGGCCAGCGTCCCTCGCCAGGATGACGGGTGGCAAATTGTACTTTTTGTGTAAGGATTTTGACGCTCTTTCATCTGATATGACACTCATCTTATTATTTTATACCGGCGAGTTTCACATGGTCGGCCGTCCTACTAGTAGGCTTTGGAGAAAACAAACTACTTTAATTATTTATGTCAAAATACTCTGACTGTGAATCTTTAACTTATCAAAACCGTGAATTATTTAAATAATAAAAAAATAACTACAATAAAAACTAAACATAATTATGTAAGTAGTTTTAACTAATATTTAAAATAAATAGGTATGTTATTTTTATACTACCTATATAAAATATGTATAAGTACGTTAAATGTAGTATGACGTATAATCTTACCTAGACCTTTTTTTCTCAAAAACGAATAACGATTTTGATGAAATTTACAGAATGAGAAAATAATACAATATCAATATCTCACAGCGTATTATACTATTTTTTTTAACTATCCGAGCAAAGCTCGGTCACCCAGATATTTTTATTTAATAGGGCATACCTCCGGGGTATGATTGTTGAATTATACACTTTTGTTTTATTAATTTTGACAGTTGAGCTCTTTAAACTCAATTTGGATCTACTTAATTTGTATTTAGAATATCTGTACAGTGTTATTTTATCTTTGTCACCCTGTATATCAAAAATAAAGCGAAAACGGACTTATGTTTATATTGAATTTTTGTCTTAAAATCATGCACAGATTAACTCTCCTCAAAATTGACATTAAATTTTGAAACACTCTGTATATTAACTATATAATCTCAACATTAACATCTTTCGAACAACATCAATTTATCGTGCATAATTTTTTTTTTCAATAAATTTTTAATCAGTTGAACAGACAATAAATCATATTATTAATATTTTTAATACAAATAAATGCTTAAGTTAGCATTACTGTCGAGAACAGTGTGGTCCAGTGGTTAGCGCCGCGGTCTCTGGATCAGACTGTCGTGGGTTCGAATCCCGCCTCCACTCATGAATGTTTTGTGATGTCATTTAGTTTTAAGTGCGTTGTTATTTAATGTAATCAAGACGCTTATGACCTAAGTTGTCGACGCGTCTATAATATACAAAAAACTCGGGTCGCAGTGCCATAACCCTGCCGACAATATAGTGTATTTGCTAATACAGGCCTTGTGGTTTTATTATGTGAACTTAAGTTTGTTTTTGGACAAAATAAAAAATTTAACCCCTTAATACATCCCTTAAAATAATATTTTTTTTCCTAATTTCAATATTATTATCAATGCAACCTCCGTACCAAATTAAATACACCCGTCAGCAAATAAATCACTATCCGTAAACTAGTGTTTTCATAAAATTTGTAAGTCCGGTCCTGTCGTGCCGATTTTGTTAAAATTTTAGCAACACATTTTAATCTCTACTAAAGGGTTAAATTCCAATTTTTAAACAATTCTGAGATTTTTTTCGGTATTTTTGGGCCCAAAAACTTTTTTCAACCCCCAAAAACTACCCTTAAAATGGTCCGATTGGGCCCATTTTAAATAGGTTCCGTGCGGTGATGGATTCCAACGTGTCTACCAAATTTCGTTCAAATCAATTAAGTCTTTCGAGAGTTATGCCGCGAACACATATATATATATATATATATATATATATATATATATATATATATATATATATAAATATATATATACATATATATATATAAACATTTCCAAAAATGGTACCAAATTGTTCAGGAGGCTATGAAACGTCGAGAAATTTTGGTCCGACCCCTAGGTCCCGCCATCCGACCGACGCCAATAGTGTATGTGCCATATGGCAAATACACTAATAAATAAACAGCATTACTGTCGCGAATACCCATCGAATGACGTAACGTTACGGTGCAACACTAGAAAAATTCATTTTAAACTTATGTCACCGTCGGAACTCAAACCCGAATCTTCCCGACGATAGGTAGAAATGAATTTTTCTAGTGTTGCACTGTAACGTTATGTCATTCGATGGGTGTTCGTAACACTAATAGACTGAGAGAGCTAGTGACAATTTTTTGGTGTTATTTATTCAAGGCCTTATTTTTGTGAAGATGTTGAGGAAGACATATTAAAGTGCCCTGAGTAAGGGATTTTGCTAGATAACAGTATGGGAGAGATGCAGACCGCCCCCAACATGTAACAAAAAAAATGGTCATAATTATTGTTGCTTCAAGGCTGAAATTGTTTGTATAGCTTGTCGGTGACCCAATAATGCCATTATAATATTTTCAGATCGGTTGGTCGGTATTAAAGGGGTGACAAATCACCCTAAACGTGTCATGTACCCGACGAAATTTATATTATTAGTTCAAGGTTCAAATTTTAATATGTTGTTACGGCGACTGTTTTAAGCATATATTTCAATTTGCAGAAAAAATGTAGGTATTAATCCCCTTGCAGAACGATATAAACACCTAGACGAGCAAGTTTCCCTCTAAGAGAGGGGGTTAATACCGACATTTTGTTCTGCTAATTGAAATATATGCTTAAAACAGTCGCCGTAACAACATATTAAAATTTCGTCGGGTACATGACACGTTTAGGGTGATTTGCCACCCCTTTAATACCGACCAATCGATCTGAAAATATTATAATGGCATTATTGGGTCACCGACAATCTATACAAACAATTTCAGCCTTGAAACAATAATAATTGTGGTCATTTTTTTTGTTACATGTTGGGGGCGGTCTACATCCCTCCCATACCGTTATCCAGCAAAATCCCTTACTCAGGGCACTTTAATATGCCTTCCTCAACATATTCACAAAAATAAGGCCTTGAATAAATAACACCAAAAAATTGTCACTAGTTCTCGGTCTATAATGCTAACCTAAGTATTTTATTTGTATTCAATAAGCTGCGATACTTTTATCGTATGAACATTTCAATTGAAAAATAATTTTTACACAAACTATAAATAATTAATAGATATTATTATGGCGTAAATTAAAAATTACACTTACTAATAAAGTTCGTGACCATAAAATTCCAAAAATAACAACGGGCAGCTTTACATCAGCGTTAGCTGATTGTTCGTTCGCGTACATCACTGGCCACCAGACAATTTCCAAAATACCGACCAATACTCGTATAATAAAAAATAAAAAAAATTTGGAGCATACAAGTAATTCAAGAATTACAAGGCGCGACATACATACAGGTACTGTGTGTAAACGCGGTTTTACCGAACATAGAGAAAATAACATTGAGAAGAATTACAATTTTGTAGTAGGCTAAGAGCCATAAGACCTTATGTAAATATGTATTGGATTACATAGAAAAAATAGTACTGTCAATTTAATTTAAACAATTTTACATAGAAACGGTTGACTATTAAGAGTAACTCGGAACCTGCTAAATAAAAAAGTCATGAGGTGTCATGGGACACACGACAGAAGCTATGCTATGCTTGTAGGTATATAAAACCGAATTTATCAAAGCTACAAACAATACAATTGAAAAGTTATTAATTAACAGCCATTTTGAAGTCTGACGCCATTTTATTTTTTTGTGTCCTATAAAACTCTGTTGGTGTATATAAATGTGTACATAGGCCACTGCGCGTGCGCCAGTATATTACTTTCACCGTTGACCATAGCTATAGATATGCTTTTAATAACATGAGCGTGAAGCGTCACGCACCGTGAGCTTCAAAAAAATCAGTTGCAGTGTCACATCCTGCCGAGAAAATTGTGTATTTGCAAAGTTGATAGAGGACAGTGTGGTCCAGTGGTCAGCGTCACGGCCTCTGGATCAGAATGTCGTGGGTTCGAATCCCGCCTCCGCTCATGGATGTTTTGTGATGTCATTTAGTTTTAAGTGAGTTGATATTTAATGTAATCAAGGCGCTAATGACCTAAGTTGTCGACGCGTCTATAATTTACAATAAATAAAATAAATGCAATATTGATGCGACACGGTATACTTTCTTCCAATGGGGTTGACCCACTATATTAAAAGTGGCTGTTTTTTTACGGATATCATTGAACTCTAGGTGTATAATCAATATCCATTTTCAGTAAGAATTTTGAGGCGTTTATAATTTTTTTTTAATATTTCAATTTTAAAGTAATTTAAAATTGCCGCCAGTTAAAGGGCCAATCAAAAGACTCGCGCTATTCAACTGGCGAAATATGGCTGAAACAGCGTTGTCGTGTTGTCGTTGTGATGTCAATTGTCAAATTCCGTAATTAGTTAATTCCGTATTAATTTATTAGCAAAAACGTCTGAAAATAATGTGTAAAAATAACACTATAGATATTTGAACGTATGAAGTAACAAGAACACTAAAACACGCTTCTTGACTCTTGACAGGTGCTTGACAGTTGTAAATGAGACAACAGTGCAGTATTTTCATTTTTGCTGACTTCACTCAAATATTGGCTGTTAGAGTTCAAGCGCGAACATTCCGACTAACAATTTTCAAAATTATTTATTATTTTTTTAAGATCTTTCCGAGTCTCTAAAAATTTCGAAAAAAATTTGATAGTCTTAAATTCAAAAACACTGCCGAAAAAAAATACGTGGGTCAACCCCATTATTGACGCAAAATTCGAATACTTAATATGGCTGGTTTTATCACCATTTTCATTATCCAACCATTCTAAAACCGTTATGCAAACGAAGACTGGACATCAATAACGGGCTAAGTGCAAAAAACAAAAAAAAAAAAGTTAGACCTGCAAAACCAAGTTAAGTGCCATCGCCAATAACTTATAAAGCGGGCTAAGTGTTATGACCATGATAGTAGTGCATACAGGGTTCGACATATGGCGTTAGAGGTATGTGCCGGGCCCCTGGTACAGCTAAACGGGTTAAGTGCCACCGAGCTTGACACTTCTTTCATTGGCACTTATCTCGTTTTTGCCGATAAAAGTTATGGCACTTAGCACGTTCTACGTTTTTTTGAATAAAATATTATTTTTTAATCATAAGAGGAAGGGAATTCAAAAAAATTTTGTAATAGTAATATGAATCTTACTCTAAATAATAAATAAAAAAATTGGTTCAGGTTTTTTTATCAAACATTTTTTGACAAAACACAAATAATTGAATAACTCAAAATCAACTTTTTGGCACTTAGCCCATTATTGATGTCCAGTCCTCAAAAATTGAGCAGATTCATAAAACATCAAACATAATCTACGTAAATATTTTTGACTTATTTATTTTGAAAGTAAAAGATTTTGATAATAGACTAAGAGCTGGCAACACAGATTCCACGTCATTTTATACCAAAGGAGTTTACTCTGACTGCGTTTTTGCTTGTTTTCGGAATATGGATATGATATCTTCATGGTTTCTGGGCTTATAGGCCGTGGTCCGGTGGTATTTCTACCTGCGTTTCGTCTACAACTGCGTAGGGATGTGAAAAAATAATCGATTTTTATATTAATCGATTATTTTTTTCTTATAATCGATTTTTAACAATCGATTTTTTTAATAATAATAATCGATTTTTTATAAATCGATTAATTTTTTAATAATAATAATCGATTTTTTATAAATCGATTATATAAATTACACTTTTAAATCGCTTATATAAATTACCCTTTTTTTTATTTATTTTTATTTTTTTTTTATTAATATTAATATTAAGAAAGAATATAGGCTTTGGGAAACCCAATGCAGCCAACATTTACAAATTACACGTTTTAATCGATTTTTGTTAGCAGCGCCATCTGTGCGACGGATGAAAAAACGTAAAATAAGTTCACTAAACGTAAACTAATCAGTCGAAAATGGCGCCATCTGTATGTATTATATAAAATAGTTTCATATCGATACCCTTCCAATTGTTTTTATTCATTATAAAAGTACGCAATTTTTCGAATAATATAGAAAAAATCGATTTTTCACAAAAATCGATTATTTCTTCAAAAATCGATTTTTTACAAATCGATTTATATTGAAAAGAGAAAAATCGATTATTAAATAATCGATTTTTTTTACTCAATGTCGCATCCCTACAACTGCGGTAGACATTCTCAAAGGTGATGTGGCAGCGGTCGAAGTGTCCTCCTTGTCGGCTCCAGGCAGGGTCAGTGTGTGTCCTCCCTTCTTTTATGCTCGGTACCAATGTGTTCTCTGCTCGGTCGTAGTCCGTATCTCCGTAATTGGTCAATTGTGTAGTGTATAGTGGTAGGGGTGAGTATTCCGTCCTTGTACGATTGGTCATTGGTTTTGTATGTCGGAGTGCTGGTGTCCAGGTTTTACTGAGATTGAGGCCTTCATCTTTTCGGTTGAAGTTCTGTTTGTGTGACACTTCGACCGCTGCCACATCGCCTTTGAGACTGTCTACCGCTGTTGTAGACGAAACGTCAGGTAGAAATACCACCGGACCACGGCCTACAAGCCCGGAAACCATGAAGATTTGGAACAATGCCGGCCGTGAAAGCTTGCACACATGGATATGATAGTTTGGCAACTCAGCGCCGTTGCGTTGGGGAGAGGGGGAGTTGAAATCTAATAAAAATTAAACAAAATTACGTAATACTATTAAAGTTGTTCTTTTTATTTGCTATGAATTTGCAAAATTAACAGTCATTTACAAGCGTTGACAGACTATTTGCTTCTTGTTAAGATAGTACCAGACTGGTTTGGACTTGTTGAAATCAACAAGAAATTTACGTCATTTTATTAAAGTCGGATTAAATAAATTTTAATACCTTATATTATCGGCTTTACGTTTATGAAAACGCCAGACCAAATGAGATGTTAATGGGTTGCCAGACCGATTGTCCGCGTCCAGTGAAAGAGTCGGCCGGTAGCGAAACAACAAGATACGCTGTTCAAACCTCGAAAGCGGGAGGTGGCCCGCTTTCGAGGTCGCTGATTACAGGACAAATAAAATCATGAACGGCCAAGGTCAGCTTCATCCCTTTAAGTGGTGAAAACCACCCCAAATTAGCGTTTCTCGAGAGGACGCTTATAGACGGGTGAAAAAAATTGCAATGTTTTTTTTAGGAAACGAAGCTCCACACCCCTAAAGTAGCTCCAGCGTGCCCTAGGGAGTTGAAACAACCCTTAAAAAGTCGAAAAAAATTGGTTTTGTCACGAAGGGACAATACCTACTTTCACCCCGTTTTTTTGTGTAAGCGACCTAGATTAGATTGATTAAACTGTAGTACCTATAATAAAAGTGCCCATGTAAAAGAAAATAATTGGCCACAGAAGCCAAGTCGCATAGTATTTTTTTTTCGCTTCCAAATAAAAAAAAAAAGAAAATAATAATCAAGTATCACAATTTATTTTTCCCAAATCCCACGATAATTAACGCTACGTGCCGTTATCAAGAACAAATCACCTATACGGGATGGTTTTCTCCCCGTTTAAGGGTAGGGGAGGGGTCGGATGGGCGCGAAAATAATTTTATCGTGATCAGCGCCCTCGAAAACGGGAAGAAAGTTGGTTTTGTTTCTTCAAGACAAAACCGACTCTTTTCGCCTTTTTAAAGGTTGTTTCAACCCCCTGGGATACGCTGGAGCTACTTTAAGGGTGTGGACCTTCGTTTCGCATCACCTTCTACAAAAAAATTTTTTCGAGAAATGCTAATTTGGGGTGGTTTTCATTTTGCAATTTATATTTAAAAACTTTGTTTCCATTGCAAAAATACAATAAGATAGGTCGTGACAACTGATAAAATCGACAAAATTAAACCCAAATGAATTCTGAAAAATCCACAAACTGAAATATTGACGTTTCTGTGAACGACTTGGTCTGAAAAGAGCTTCAGGTATTCTCTCGTCGTTTTTTCGTAACTCGCTGGCAATTCATATAACAGTTCATCCGCTATTGTTGAGGTTAGATTCGCTTCAGTGATACATTCTTAAAGTTAACATTTTATGTGCTACGTTAATTTACATAGTTTGAAAGCAAATTCGGGCGACTGATTACGTTAATTTAAGTCTGTATTTTGAGTTACGTGGAATAACCAAATTTAACCAAGTTCCAAATATTAATGATTTTCGGGCTTGTGGTCCAGCGGTATTTCTACGATGACGTTTCGCCTACAGCTGTGGTAGACATTTTCAAACAATAAACAACAAACAATTTTCTGTGAGCCTTTAAGGAGGACTCTTCGATCGCTGCCACATCGTCTTTGAAAATTTTTCAAAGGCGATGTGGCAGCGATCGAACTGTAAACCTTAGAGGCTTATGGGAAATTGTTTATTGTTTGAATATGTCTACCGGAGTTGTATACGAAACGTCAGGTAGAAAAACCATCGGACCACGACCCACATCCCCGAAAATCATTAATATTTGGAACTGAATTTAAGTTTTTTTTATGAAAACTAAATAACAAAATTTGGGGTGTCAGCCGTTAAAAATGTTGAACTTGATAATATTATGTCCCTATTTTTGAGGCAAAACTCACCGTACACACCCCTACACCCAGCGGAATGTTTGTACGACTTGTATGTACATCCCTACACATTCATACAAATCTGTACAAACAACTTTCAGCATTTTATATGTACATACATGTCAACAAACTACTCGCAACGACATAATGTCGCTACGTTTTGTTTGTACGAAGAGAAGGATCGAAACGTTGCTTTTTTTAAATAAACTTTCTGTGATTTCTTTGTGCGATTTGTTTGTACTGACATGTTTGTACAAACATGATGTTGCGTGTAGGAATAAAACATAATTACTATCAGAATATTCTGATAGAAAATATGGTTTTTTCCTACACGCAACATCATGTTTGTACAAACAAGTGATACAAACAAATCGCTACGTGTAGTTGTAATAATTTTGTAGTACAAGCATGTCAGCACAAAAAAAGCGGTCAAGTGCGTGTGGAACTCGCACTACGGGGGTTCCGCACCGTTACAACAATTATTATTATTAGGTAGAGATTTTCTGTGAAAATTTCAACCGGCTACATGTTACGGTTCCAAAGATACAGCCTTTAAAAGGTTTTTCCGTTTTATGTGTGCGGACCCCCTTTAATTTTTACTTTTTGTAATTTTTCGATTTTTCCCTTTATTTGTGTTGCGAGGCCTTGCTTTTTGCCAAATTTCATTAATCTAGGTCAACGGGAAGTACCCTACAGGTTTTTCATGAGTGAATTTGCGAATATCAAAATAGGTATAGGATAGGAGTATAGGACCCCCTTTAATTTTTACTTTTTGTGATTTTCGGATTTTTCCCTTTACTTGTGCTGCGAGACCTTGCTTTTTGCCAAATTTCATGATTCTAGGTCAACGGGAAGTACCCTATAGGTTTTTGATGAGTGAGAATTATGTGCCCATTAACGTCCCGTCGAAAAAACAATTGAATTTTGACACACTATGGATTTATTTAGAAAATAGTGAAAATTGCCTTTTTAGCCCAGTCATTTGGTAGTTTTACCTGGAAAGTTTTCCGGGAGTTTTGAAAATTGGTAATCTTATAGATTTTGATGTGCTCTTTCCGAATTTCGACTTTGCCTACTCGTATTTTTGCCGCTCGCGCCGCCATATTGGAAAAATGGCGCCTAAAAGCAGTTTTTTGACAATAGCTCCTTTCCGACTTATTTTACGATAAAAACAGTTATATACAAAATGAAACTAGAGACAATTACCTACAATTTATGTATCTACTTTTTTTTCATAAAGTCAATAGTTTAGGCGTACGAGCGCCGCAAAGTGTACTCCAACACGCGTTTTGACCAAAAAACTCATTTCCACACCACCTTGAGGTAAAGTAAGCGGCGCGTTTTTTTTACCGTGGTATCCCCAGTGGGCCTAGTCCACATGCAATTCACTATCCTAAAATTTAGCGCATTCTTCTTCGCTTCGTTGTTCTTGATGGGCCAGGTGCAGTTGCGAGTTCATCGTCATTAGTCCTCTAGTTAGTAGGGTGGTTAATGAAAATTAATTTTCTATGTAGATATTATAGACCTGTCAATGAGCAATGTAACTGTGTCGAAAAAATTTGGTAAATTTATTCGTAGCCACCCTAAGGTTGTCATTTTTTCAAGATAGTACTTTTCGACTAAAAATAGAAATCCTTGACGCGGAGTGCTCTAGTAAGTAGGGTGTTTAATGAATAATATCTGGATGCCGAGCTTTGCTCGGATGAGTTCAAAAAAATAGTACTTGTATGCTGTGAGATATTATTTTCTCAAAATATTATTCCGAAACGAATTTATTTCTGAAACATAATTTAAATAATTGTTTCTGTTAAATATTTTAAATACCTATGTGTATTTTTAAGCGTAAAAACTAAGTATCAACTTGAATCAAGCATTTTTTCCTGTAAATATTACTTAGGTCGCCATTTTCAAATCTACCGCCGTTATTGTTTTGTTGACTGAAGAGCTCGCAAAAACCAATTTTCATAGATTGAATATCTTGTAAAAATGTTCGAATCAGATGAAATTCTGCTTGCCCGTTGCCGTTTCAATAATCCATTTTTAAACATTGATACCAAATATCAACTTTATCAAAGTACTTTTTCTCTGTGATGTCATCTTAGCAACTTTCAGTAAATTTCAAATATTTTTTTTGCATAGAAGGTACCTACTGAAAAACTCACAAAAATCGATTTTCGAAGAAATAGAATTCATATTATATCTTTTAATAACAAACGTCAGACTATAAACCTGCAGCGCAAAACTTTTTTGCATGCATCTTCACCATAGTTTTTAAAAATCGATGTGTTTTGATATACTGCATGCCTACGTCGCTAGAAGTGCGGCCCTTCGGGCCGCCGTGCAAATTTTTAAACAAAACTTTTTTGTATGTATCTTAACAATAGTTTTCAAAAATCGATGTGTTTTTACACAGACTCGCGGTGCCAGAAGTGCGGCCCTTCGGGCCGCCTATTTGTCATTATTTACATATTGTGCAAGACACTTCTTATATTAGTGTTCATTTACAGTTTTAACCCTTGTGATATATTATACAAAATCTATGTAGAAATAGGCTTCGAATCGATCTGACAATTGACCGAGTTATAAATAAAAAAACTCTTTTTTTTAATTGCTCCCCCTGGGACCAAGATTCCTACCTAGATCGATTTCTCGCCCCGAAAAATCCCCATTCTGTAAATTTCATCACAATCGTTATTCTTTTTTGAGAAAAAAAAGTCTAGGTAAGATTATACGTCATACTATATTTAACGTACATAATATACATATTTTATATAGGTAATATAAAAATAACATACTTAGGTATCTATTTATTTAAATATTAGTTAAAACTACTTACATAATTACGTTTAGTTTTTATTTCTGTTATTCTTTACTATACAAATAGTTCACGGATTATTTTAAAATAAGTTAAAAATTCTGTCAGAGTATTTTGACATATAAATAATGAAAGTAGTTTGTTTTCTCCAAAGCCTACTCACGATATTACAATGTTTTGACAGGTCAAAAAACCGTTTTTAAAAATGATAAAATCGATAGGAAAACGAATTTTTCCAGGGATGAGACCTAGCTAAATCGATTTTTTGCCCCCCGAAACCCCTTTTCGGTAAATTTGATCAAAATCGTTAGAGCCGTTTTCGAGAAAATATTTATATAGATACATAGAAACATATATATATACAAGATTTACTCGTTTAATAATATAGGGGGATTAATTTCCTATGTAAAGATTATAGACCTATCCATGAGCTATCTAACTGCGTCGTAAAAATTGGAAAATCTAGAAGTGGCCTCTCCACTGAAGCAATTTTTTCGAGCTCGTATGTTTAAGGTAAAAAAGTAAGATCTCAAAGAAATTGCTTTTTTAAGGTAACCACTTCCAGGTTTTATAAATTTTTTTAACTCATTTAGATAGCCCATGAATCGGTCTATAATCCGTACATGGGAAACTAATATTTATAAAACATCCTACTTACTAGAGCAGTCTGCGTCAAGGGTTTCTATTTTTAGTACAAAAGTACTATCTGGAAAAAATTATATACTTAGGGTGGCTACGAATAAATTTAGCAAATTTTTTCGACACAGATAGATAGCTCATGGATAGGTCTATAATATCTATATAGAAAATTAATATTCATTAAACACCCTACTTACTAGAGCGCTCCGCGTCAAGGATTTCTATTTTTATTCTGTAGGGTGGCCTCTTTGGATTTTTCTAATTTTTTTAACGCATTTACATAGCCCATCAATAGGTCTATAACCTCGATATGGGAACTTAATATTTTTTTAATACATTTCGCGTTAAGGGTTTTTATGCAAACTTTCAAAAAGTGTTAAGTGATTTTAACAGTTTAACAGAATACTCTTCAATTATTTCGACCGAATTTTGATTTTTTGACCACAAATTAATAATCAGCGACCTTAGAATTCCTAAAGCATTCAAATTATAGAAATTATTACATTTCAACATACATTTTTTAAATATTTTATCTATATAGTACCAATCGAAACGTCACAGACCGGAATTTCATCTACATGATGTAGATGAAATTCCGGTCTGTGACGTTTCGATTGGTACTACAGACAATGAATTCGCAACACTTGGTCCATCAAGAAAAGCGAAGCGAAGGAGATTACGCTAAATTTCAGGATATTAAATTGCATGTGGATTAGGCCTATTGGGGATACCACATTAAAAAACTCGGGTCGCAGTGCCAAACCTTGCCGACAATATAGTGTATTTGCTAATACAGGCCTTGTGGCTTTATTATGTCAACTTAAGTTTGTTTTTGGACAAAATAAAAAATTTAACCCCTTAATACATGCCTTAAAATAATATTTTTTTTTCTTAATTTCAATATTATTATCAATGCCACCTCTGTACCAAATTAAATACACCCGTCAGCAAATAAATCACGATCCGCAAACTAGTGTTTTCATAAAATTTGTAAATCCGGTCCTGTCGTGCCAATTTTGTTAAAATTTTAGCAACACATTTTAATCTCTACTAAAGGGTTAACTTCCAATTTTGAAACAATTCTGAGATTTTTTTCGGTATTTTTGGGCCCAAAAACTTTTTTCTACCCCTAAAAACTACCCTTAAAGTGGTCCAATCGGGCCCATTTTAAATAGGCTTCGTGCGGTGATGGGTTTCAATGTGTGTACCAAATTTCGTTTAAATCGATTAAGTCTGTCGAGAGTTATCGTGTACACACACACACACCACACACACACACACACACGCACACACACACACACATATATATACATACATATTATATATATATATATATAATCATTTTCAAAAATGGTGGCAACTTGTTCAGGAGGGTATGAAACATCGAGAAATTTTGGTCCGACCCCTAGGTCTCGCCATCCGACCGACGCCAATACTGTATGTGCCATATATGGCAAATACACTAAAAACGCGCCGCTTACTCTACCTCAAGGTGGTGTGGAAATGAGTTTTTTGGTCAAAACGCGTGTTGGAGTACACTTTGCGGCGATCGTACGCCTAAACTATTGACTTTATGAAAAAAAGGTAGATACATAAATTGTAGGTAATTGTCTCTAGTTTCATTTTGTATATAACTGTTTTTATCGTAAAATAAGTCGGAAAGGAGCTATTGTCAAAAAACTGCTTTTAGGCGCCATTTTTCCAATATGGCGGCGCGAGCGGCAAAAATACGAGTAGGCAAAGTCGAAATTCGGAAAGAGCACATCAAAATCTATAAGATTACCAATTTTCAAAACTCCCGGAAAACTTTCCAGGTAACCACTATTTTTCGAACCAAATGACTGTACTATTTCTGAAAACTGGTCATAACTTTTTTATTTATGAAGATATCTGAAAATTTATTTAACCATTTTTTGATAACTTTTTAAGATCTTTTCAGTGGCGTAGGTTTTTTTTTATATCTACTACATAATGAGATATTGACATGAACTTTGGTTTTTCTTATGGACGCCATTTTGGATTTTTAGATATTCGAATTCTGCTTATTTTTCTGAATAATTTGGTGTATCACATGGCACATTTAAAAAATTTGCAATAAACGTCCCATATTACAGACATTAAAGACAACTGACAGTCAAATATAATTAAATAGTGCGAAATTTTAAAGTGTAAAATTAATAATAAATCATTGTTCGGCAGAATTTCAATCAGTTGTTTTTATGTGTCTGTAATATGGGACGTTAATTGCAAATTTTTTAAATGTGGCATATGATACACCAAATTAATTATAAAAATAAGCAGAATTCGAATATTTAAAAATTCAAAATGGCGTCCATAAGAAAAACCAAAGTTCATGTCTTTATCTCACTGAAAAGATCGCCACTGAAAAGATCTTAAAAAGTTATCAAAAAATGGTTAAAGAAATTTTCAGATATCTTCATAAATAAAAAACTCGGGTCGCAGTGCCAAAACCCTGCCGACAATATAGTGTATTTGCTAATACAGGTATTGTAGCGTTATAATGTAAATTTAAGTTTGTTTTTGGACAAAATAAAAAATTTAATCCCTTAATACATCCCTTAAAATAATATTTTTTTTCTTAATTTCAATATTATTATCAATGCAACCCTCTGTACCAAATTAAATACACCCTTCAGTAAGTAAAGCATTATCGTCAAACTAATGTTTTCATAAAATTTGTAAGTCCGGTCCTGTCGGGCCGATTTAATTAAAATTTTAGCAGCATATTTTTAACTTTACTAAAAGGTTAAATTTCAATTTTGAAACAATTCTGAGAATTTTTTCGGTATTTTTCAACCCCTAAAACCCACCCTTAAAATGGTCCGATCGGGCCCATTTTAAATAGGTTCCGTGCGGTGATGGATTCCAACGTGTGTACCAAATTTCGTTAAAATCGATTGAGTCTTTCGAGAGTTATCGTACTAACACACACATATATATATATTCGCCTTACGTTGGGCGCCAATTTATAGCAATTGCCCCACGTTTGGACGCTAATTTATAGCAATGGCTTTCGCTCCAAAAGACCCGAATTTAATCGGTTGCGCGGCTAGCTACAGAAGGTGCGGGGTCATGGGTCGGAGCACAAAAATTATTATCTAGTTACGATCGCACTTGTTTTGGGAAGCAGCCTCTAAACTCAATTACAGGAAAAACCCTTAATGGGCAATAAAAACCCAACCACCTACCACTCGACACTTAGGACAACACAAAAATGTGAACGCACACAATGAATCGTGCCCCATAATAATTCAATTAAATTTAAAGTCACCTCTACACTCAGCATCACCTAACCAGAGACGGACCTCGATGGAAAATTAATTAGTGGGCCAGATACCGACCGAGAGATCGAAGGGCGCCAGAACTTATAGGGCCACACTGCGTAAGTCTCAGGTCGTCCAAACTGAGACAGCGAGAGTGGTCACAGTTAGGGATAATTCGAGGAACATAACCACGTTGGCCAAAAGAGATCCGAAAAATTTTCCGGAACAGAGTCCAGAACCACAATCACAGTTATATTAATCCCAGGCCTAACACTGTTACTTCCTTAGCAAGATAAACAGAAAAAAATCAGAGGTGATTTCAATGGTTAAAACCACACGATAACTCAACCTAAAATACTAACAAAACAATAGATTCCGAACACAATATCGGGACACACAGTATTCGAGATACCAAAAAATAAAAGCGGCACTGTAATCACAGGCCTCACGGAACTTCCAACAATCGAGACAAAAATCCTAATTCAATAGGCCTCGAAGCCTCACAACAACCTACTCATTCTATCGCAAAACGTAGCGTGACGTTAGCGAGCGATAAGCGTAACGATAACCTAACGATAGCGAAATTCTCAACACAAAATCTTCATAAATAATGAAGCGATACGGAACGATAACGAAATTCACATAATTAATCTTTAACAATTATTTCACACTTAATCCGGGCCTGTACAGAAATTCCTGAGCCTGAAAAGAAAATACATAGCATACGACTCGGGACATAAACACTTAAAAATCGCGAAACTGGCGACGTGGAATTCAAACTTAATTCGTAATAAAATTCAAAATATTCTGGAAAATTCCCTATGTAGTGCAAGGAATCCTACAGGAAATCAATCGACGCACTATTATTCATTTTAATTCTGACGTAAATATCTAAATTGACCCAGTACTACTCAAAGTGATCGACATTCAGAAATGTAAAATGTTCATAAAATATTAGATGTTATCCTTTAATATTTTCGGGATATATTGTAGTACCATATCTATCCCACTGGGATAGACACTTGATAATACTCTGGGATACTTGATGCGTCGTTACTTATGATAGCGAATATTAAAAATTTCGGGATAATTGCAAAATCTTCAAAATTTCTGAAATAAATTAAATTATTCCCGTATTCCAGAATCAACACAATCACACGGAAATCCAAAAGCAGCAACCTATAATCCCTAAACAAGGAGAAGCCGCTTGGCTTCTTTATGGTTATTGTGTGCACGGTAAGCTAACTATATCAAATAACAACGATCCAACAATGGAAATACGGAAAATTAATCAATTTTCGGGAATTAGGATAACTAGGAAGGTCGACTAATACAGGAATCAAAGCAGAAAACAACGCCGGATCCAAAATCCAAGACTAAAACAATACAGCTCCAAAACGGAAAGTACAATTCAAAATCCAAAATCCCAAAAATAAAAAGTATTTTATTTTCCAGAATATTCAATCATTTATTTTTGATTGTTTAACAGACACGATGTGTCTGACACGGTCGCCATATCTCGTCTGTCGACTTGCTAGTCTTATCAGTTCACGACGAACCACAACATCAACGAGCTCACTTTTATCCACACTAAAAACATGCTCTCATCTAGCGCACTTATAGAGATCATATCTAGCCAGTCTTGTTAATTTCTGTTCTAGTTTGTACGCCTCGTTTTTAGACGTTCGCCAATCAGCCCTGACGTCATCATATCAATACAGTGGCGTCCCACTTACCTCTCGAATTAATGATAAAACATAAAATGCATTGATGTTCAAAAAAAATGCCGCTATCTACTAGATGTGCTAAAGGGCTAATTGCCCCCCTAATAACGACTAAAATTAGCCCCCTATTATATATATATATATATATATATATATATATATATATATATATACATACAGGGTGTCTAAGACTTGCGTTGTCGGCCGATATATTGATTTTGGGTGAAGATAGAAAAAAGGTTTTAATACAAAAGTTGTATAAATTTTAATGGTCTATAACCTAAAAATATTTTCAATTATACAGCCTGTCCCATTTAAGCGTGGCAGACCCAAGTTATGTTTTTTTTAACCTAGCACCCTGTTTTTATTTATTTTTTCAATTCTGCGCCTAAATTTGAATAGAAATTGTAAGGGAAGCCATGCTCGAAAATTCAGTAATTTTTGAGTTATTCAAGTTTTTTAGAAATTTTTGACACGTGCAGACCTTTACCTAAAATTTGACATAGCCAAAACAGAAACCTTTATCAAACTGAAATTTTGAGGATCACTAGATAATGGACGGACAAATCAATGTCTGTCCTAAAAAAAATGAATTTATTATACAGGGTGTTCAAAATAATGTACTTCTTTTACCTAACTTCAATCACGTGTAACTTTTGATTGTTAAATACAACGAGGGTATTTTTTTGCAGGAATTGTATTCTTTAGGATATTTACTAACACTTTTATTAAGGGTTGTCCAAACCTAAATCTAATATTTTCGTATTAAAATAATAGGTTTAGGTAATAAAAGTGTTAGTAAATATCCTAAAGAATACAATTCCAGCAAAAAAATAACCTCGTTGTATATAACAATCAAAAGTTACACGTGATTGAAGTTAGGTTAAAGAAGTACATTATTTTGAACACCCTGTATAATAAATTCATTTTTTTAGGACACACATTGATTTGTCCGTCCATTATCTAGTGATCCTCAAAATTTCAGTTTGATAAAGGTTTCTGTTTTGGCTATGTCAAATTTTAGGTAAAGGTCTGCACGTGTCAAAAATTTCTAAAAAACTTGAATAACTCAAAAATTACTGAATTTTCGAGCATGGCTTCTCTTACAATTTCTATTCACATTTAGATGCAGAATTGAAAAAACAAATAAAAACAGGGTGCTAGGTTAAAAAAAACATAGCTTTGATCTGCCACGCTTAAATGGGACAGGCTGTATAATTGAAAATATTTTTAGGTTATACACCATTAAAATTTAGACAACTTTTGTGTTTAAACTTTTTTTCTATCTTCCCCCAAAATCAATATATCGGCCGACAACGCAAATCTTGGACACCCTGTATATAAACATTTTTAAAAATGGTGCCAAATTGTTCCCGAGGGTATGAAACGTAGAGAAATTTTGGTCCGACCCCTAGGTCCCGCCATCCGACCGACGCCAATAGTGTATGTGCCATATGGCAAATACACTAAAAAGTTATGGCCAGTTTTCAGAAATGGCAATTTTCTAAATAAATCCAGTGTGTCAAAATTCAATTGTTTTTTCGACGGGACGTTAATGGGCACATAATTATGCACTACTTTTCCCATTTAACCGACTTTCTATCTCCACTAATAACAAAGATACCCATGTTAGCCAACGTCGCCGTGGACCCCTGTATATATATATATATATATATATTTGCGGGCTATAACTTTTGAAAGAGTTAATTGATTTTGACGAAATTTGGTAGGCACGTTAAAATCCATCATCGCACGAAGCCTATTTAAAATGGGTCTAATCGGACTATTATAAGGGTGGTTTTTAGGGGTTGAAAAATGTTTTTGGGCCCAAAAATGCCGAAAAAACACTAGTTTGCGGATTGTGCTTTACTTACTGAAGGGTGTATTTAATTTGGTACCGAGGTTGCATTGATAAAAATATTGAAGTTAAGAAAAAAAATATTATTTTAAGGGATGTATTAAGGGGTTAAATTTTTTATTTTGTTCAAAAACAAACTTAAGTTCACATAATAAAGCCATAATGCCTGTATTAGCAAATACACTATATTGTCGGCAGGGTTTTGGCACTGCGACCCGAGTTTTTTTATTTAGATACGATTGTCATAACAATTGTATGACAAGTAAGGTGAACATTCTATACTCACTATAATATATAAGGCAACGAACTGATACTGTTAGGACTTAGGAGGAGTGTGTGTATATAGTAGACGTAAGCACTATGTAAGGACATTATCGATTAAAGTATATTTGTTAACTGTCTAACAACGAACTTTGAAGTATCTAAAGCGCTAACCAAACCTTTACATTACAGGGCAACGGGAAGTACCCTACAGGTTTTTGATGAGATGACAAAATGGCCGTATCTTTTGATTGCGTTTACTTAGAAGCTTAAATTCTTTACACCTTTAAAGGACCGCAGATCTTAGTATTTCGTATAAATTTCAACTTGATATCTCTATCCGTTCCTGAGAACAGCCGGACAAACGAGTGATCCTATAAGGGTTCCGTTTTTGAAGTTATACTTCTTTTGGCGCGTTATGGAAAAAATGATGAGAGTGAATTTTTAGGATGCGCGCGCATCGCGTCACGAAAATGTCACGAAAATTTATCACCATGAAATTTGTCGTTAGTAATTACTAGTCGTTACACCAGTCTTAATGTGACAAGAGCGTTTTCGGTTTTGAATAACATTAATAAAAGCTTTTACCATACAATTGCTCGGGTGTGCCGCTTTCATTAAATATGAGTTCGTACTACAAACCGTACTGATTTCACAGTATTATTTTTCTTGATTATATTATCCTATTATATAGCATTGCTATAAGACGTCTCTGTGGTGTAACGGTAACGTCGTGGCTTCATACGTAATAGGTCTCGGGTTCAAATCTCAACACAAACATGCATTTTTTTAAATAAATAATTGGATATAAATATTATATTTAAATATATTTAATAAATTAATAATTTATTAAATTAAATTAATTAATTTAATATCTTTATTTTATTATTTTATCAAACGTTTAGTAGGTACTGGCACGCGGGATAAAATTTTCGGAGTTATTTTTGTTTTGTTACCTAAAAGAAGTATAACTTCTGACGTGCGTACATAGTACACACACACTCTTTTTTACTTCCCACCTCTACTATGGTAGGGAAGTAATGGATTTAGTCCGAAAAAAATATTTCGAGATTTTAACAGATCTTCACGTTTTGAGACCCTAGCAATCGTTTAAGATCATTTTCTGACTGATGTCTGTATGTGTGTGTGTGTGTGTGTGTGTGTGTGTGTATGTGGTCAATTTTTATATCGTAAAAACGGAACAACATACGGCCATGCCGATTGTTCTATTGTGTTTATCAGCCTTTAACTTAGATCTGATTAGATTTTGAGTCAAATCGGTTCAGTGGATCCTGAGATATTCAAAAAAACGTTCTCAATGTCACGTATTAACATAGGTAAAAAAAATATAAATGAATTCTAGATGTTATAATATGAAAAAAATGTAAATATTTTTTTTCTCTAAAATGTACAGTTTTCGAGAAAAAAAATATTTTACTAAAAAAAATAAAAATTGTACGTAAATCAAGGTAACCATGATTTTTGCTATATTACTAGCCATCAGTAGATCACCAAACAAAAAAGATGGCCATGCTTTTTTTCAAAGAATAAAAAAAGAGTGTTTAGTTTTTGCAAATATTTACTAGGTGGGAAGTATAGGACTGGTCATCAGTCGAATTTTTTCTTATTGAGGTACGGAACCTTAAAAACATACAAACATTCCGCTGCGTGTAGGGGACGCTTTTTCTCAGAAAGTCAGAAGTAGATTTAGCATGGTGGTGGAAGAAAGTGTATATATGATGGAAGTACGGGTCTATATATTATTAGTGTCTAATTTTTAGTAGATACATTTTTTCCGGGTATTATCCGAATTCGCAGATTGAACCTAGCAAACATATCAATACTTACTAACAAAGATAGTGTCCAAGTTATTGATATTATCATTAAAGCGATCACTTTTAGAGGAAATTCTGACGAGGTGAAAGTTGCATACGTTGTCAATGGCAAATACATGTTTAACAAGCTGTTGAATGTGACGAAAATTATAAAAACTAGCATGTCGAGGCCAAATGTCCAGTTCACCAAGTGGATGCTGTCACAGAGTTGGTTATGTGATCTCATTAATACTGAAAATGTAATAGCAGATTGTATATCTAGTATCGCAATGAGGTATAAAACTGACGAGTTAGTGACAGTATGTTAAAACTGAGTAACAGTCACACGAGTCATAATGTCATTATACACATGATATTTTTTGCTATACCCACTATAAAACAGTGGCGGCTCGTGCCTGTTTAGACAGGTGGTGCCAAAACGAAGGTCAAAATAGAAAAGAAGTACCTATAAAACATAGAAAATAACTTACCTAGTGACTATCCACGCAACTGTCTATGTTTGACTAAACAAGTACACACTGGCACAAAGTGCAACAATAGAAATCCGAAAAAAAAAACAGTTTAATAAAGTTCAAGACCTCTACACATTTCTGGCAAAATAATAAAATAAAAAATATATTTTACGCAACACATAAATTATGACGTAAAGTTTCCGATAAATAAAGTCCATCCTTCTTTCCTTATTTCTTGTAAATTTTTCAATTACTTTATTATTAAAATTGTCAATTCCACTAACAAAATGTTTTTCCGCCGATAGCATACCTAAATTTTTTTTCTTCCTCACACCCGCACAACCAATTGTTTTTATCATAAATATTTTTATTGAATTTGCGACAGCGAGATTTTTGTTGTCCACTTCCACTTTGTTTTTCAATTTTTAAATCAGGTAATGGCCGCCCTAATTCTTTTATTTGAAGTTTTTCCTCTAAAGAGAGCGCACTAAAAGATATTTTTAAAAAATTCACTTTGTTTGTGGTCATAGCGGCGAATAGTTATCAATAATGTCCAATAGATATACAAAACAAAGTAAGGAAATTAAGAGTTAAGACGATACCTGTCAGTAGTCACACAAATCACACACTACAAAGCTACACAAACTAAAAAAAAATGTTGATAAAGCAAACCGTCAAATAATAAAACAAAATTGTTATCAACAATAACATTTAACCGAAACAACAATGCGTAGTAAATTCCAACAATGACCAAACAGAATATCGCCAATAATGTGCCTGGCACACATTTCATTTAGATTTAGCATTACAGCATAGGGAAATCATGAGTCATAGTCCTATCTCTCTTGCTCACATATAAGGACCGTAAGGTATGCTTTGTTTACACTGTGCCTATTATTAAATGCCACAGGATACGTGTTACTGATCGCGTGGTGAAAATGTTTTAGGAAATTTGTGCGATTTAGGCTGAACTCTGCTGTCCGGACGATCGATAATTTTATAAATTTATTGCGATTAAAAAAAATATATTAATAAAAATATTAACAAAAAATATTTTTAGAGAAAATTGAAAAATTAGGGGTAGTGCCATGGCACTGTGGCACTACCCCACGAGCCGCCACTGCTATAAAATAGCTGATTTTCACTTAATTTTCAAAATTTTTACAGTTCACAATCACAACACACATTAGACAAATTCACTTCTTATAGGCACGTATACTATATCGTATATGAAGTCGTCGCTAGTTTGTGATTGTATACGCAAGCCATGTAGAGTGTACATGACTGCTAAGCTGTTTATTACAAGGCGGTCAGTAGCCATGGGGTCAAAGGCGTTACGCTATATGAATTCTACAAGGTACGACGAGGGTTCGAAACATAGCTAGGAGAATATGAATTATTTGAGTTTTTATGTATTTTTATTAAAAATAATGAAATGAAAAACGTTAAATTATTACATATTGAATTTTATTTTCTACACTAGTGTGTTTGAAAACACACCTGCCTGTTAAGTGACCCATTACAGGCCGGTATACATGCATGTAGAGTACCTAACTATTTTATAGTGGGTATGGCAAAAATTGTTTTTCCAATTAAAAAAAACCGAACAAGTGCGAGTTAGACTCGCACACCGAGGGTTCCTTACCATCCAACATATTATTTTTCTTTGAATTTATGACCGCAAAAATTGCAAAAAACAAAATAGTCCAGCAAATAATTAAAGTACTATGGATTTTTTTGAATTTTTTACAGGACTATGGGATTGTAGACCTTAGTACTTGATATTAATTTCAACTTGATACTTCTAGCCGTTCCTGAAAAACAGGGTCTTGACGAACAGACAGACAAACAGACAACAAACTGATCCTATAAGAGTTTCGTTTGTTCATTCTGAGGTACGGAATCCTAAAAATACTAGTCGCAATGCCACACCCTGACGACGAAATAATGTATTATTTTTTTAAGAAAAGATTTTGATATCGGAGAACTTACCGGAAATAGAATTATAGTCCAAATTCGGAATCTTACTGCTTACGGTGATAAATTTGTTATCCATTTTCGGAACAATGAACTTATTTTCAAGTATTTTGTTTAAAAATTTAAAGCGTTGTTCAATTTCATACAAAACCTGTATGAACTGAAAAATGTTTAATATTGAAAGATATTGAAACAACCAATAAACTATTCCAGTCATTGATAGAAATCCTTTCCATAAATAATGAAAGAAGTTATTTGATATTGCAATTGTAGAACAGCAGACAGTTATCACAAAAAATTGTTTTAAAACTTTTGATTTTCGCGTCTTGTAAAATTCGTATTTGTTAAATTTTATTGTTCTGTCAACTATTTCGACATTTTGACAAACTGTGACCATTTTAGAGCTGTTAAAAATCGTATTTGTAACTTGCACAATTGAAATAAACGGTGAATAAAAATGTATTATCTTTACAATTATGGGAACTGTGTTTTCAATTTCAGCACAAATGGTGACAAGGAAAATACATAATATAAAAGTAATTTTATAAATCACTTGTTTTCCAGATAATTTTTTTAGTTTGTTGTCATTTTTGTTAAAAAATGACAGTCCCGTTACGTTGAAAAGTGTTTGGAAACCACCGGAAAATATAAGAAAAGACATCGTGAAATTTTTTTATTTACAGCGAGATTTACAGTTAAAAGATTGTTTTAAATTCTCGTCCTCTAAGATCTTAGCTTTAACCAATATTTACAAAATTTTTTAAACGTTATTCTTCAAAGCTTCTATTTTTATAATTTTAAATACACATTCAACATTGAAATTACAAGTCATATTAAATTTTTCAATATTATGAACGATATTTTCAACTTCTATTTTTGATTATGTTTTTTGCCGGACGATAACTTCATAATAATATGTTAGTCGAAATAATTTAATAATTATTATTGTATCATCACAAATAAGGATACTGTAGTGAAAAGTTTCGTTTGTGAAAGCAAACCTGAAGGCTAAACAAATACGTATCTATATTCGTAGAAATTAAAACTTTTACAATTTATATTTTTTTTAAAGCAGAATTAAAAATTCTGTTGTATTTTAAATCAACAACCAAAGATAAATAATTCGTAAATCATTTTATAGAGAACAAGTTATTGATTTTAATGCCTTTTTCCATAAATATAAGCTTATTATTAATAACTATAATTTAGAGCACTATTTTCAGTTCTGAAAATTTATTACCATGTATGACAACTTAAAAATAAAATTGTCTCGATTATTTTGAATAACAGTTTTGTCTATGAAGAAAATAACCAAGTTAACCCTTAAGCAACACAATTCAGAATTCAACACTAATGCTCTAAGTTGTCGAATGTCTTTAATTTACAGTCTCAACAACAATTTCAATCATCTGCTATTTCATTATTTCATTATTTTTTCATTCTAGGCTTGTTTGAAGAGATATTTTGAAATCTTAAAAAAGACATGGGGTGGGTCATATATTAGGACTCTACAAGTGCGACTCCTTGGCCAGGGGCGCCGCCAAGGCAGCTGCCCCCCCCTAGAGGGTAAAGCTTTAAAAATTTTGATCGTAACCTAGATGATTTTAAAAAATAAAGTAGTTGAAAAATTCACAAGACATCCAAGAAGATTATGTTTTAATTAAGATTCTTGTATTAAAACATTACAAATTGTTATTAATAAATATGTAGCAGGAAAGTGGACGAAAAAACCTAGTATTTTAATGGTTTTTTCGTCCACTTTCTCGCTAGATATTTATTAATAACTAATACAATAGATGCGAACAGAATAATAATTTACAAATTGTATTTATTTTAAAAATAAAATCATGATAAATATTAAGTATAAGTAGGTATTACTATTTTTTTGAAGTGAAATTTCTTAAAAGGCGCTGCCATGAAGGGTAAAATGCTGGCTAGATGAATCGAAAATGTGTGACAAAAATGTGTTGACGCGTGACTATATGAAACGGAAATGTGTGACAAAAATATGGTGACGGGAAATTACCATAACAACCCTAAATAAATCAACTGTAGTCATGGTTCATTCTGATCCAATCATTTTATACAGTTTATATAGTGCAGGCGCTAGAGGTAAGTGAGTATGCAAAATGCCAGGACCGAATTCCACCAATGGATTTGAGTTAAAGTCAAGGATTAATAATATGGATCTTGCCAGTCCATTTTTTGGTCCATTTTTTTTACCTCCTCTCCTCCTATTTGTTAAGGGAATGGATTGAGCACATGCTATAAAATCATTTTAATGATTATTTCAGTAGGTAATAATTCATAGTTTTTTCTATAGATGAAAGTGATGATGGATTGTTGAACGAAAAAAAAAATCAGAAATAAAAGTAATAATAAACATTTTTTATTAATAAAAAAAAGTTATAGGTATACGAAAAAACATCGAATTTGAATTGAATTGAATTATGGATTAGCGTCTGAAAAGAAAAAATGCAAATAAAACGAAATCAAAAACAATAAAACAAAAGCAAAAATTCCTGCGGATTGTAAAGCTTTCCTTTCAAGCACTCAAAAAAAATTACAACTTGTTCGATTTCTATGCACTAATGCTCCAAAATATGCAGAAGTAAAAGAAGACTGCGAAATGTACATTTGTGGAGGATTCGACGATCCAACAAAATGTTTCAAATTATAAGGGCCTTTATTTTGTTAGGTACTTGAATCAAAATCAAATTACTTAGAAGCTGATTCAAGAATGTTTTGCCACATATTTCACGCAGTAAGGATCCAATCTACTCATGTTATTATACTCAGCGCTGATACAGATGTATTCGTCTTGGAAATTTATTTCTGGAAAGATTTAGCAAATATTGGGTGTCTAGGCCTATGGTTCGACGGTTCCCATACAAAGAAATATCTTCTAGGATGCCATTTAGCTGCTGAATCCCTGAGTGAAAGCATATGTGATATTTTGCCAGCATTACATGCTGTAAGTGGTTGCGACACTACTAGCAGATTTGGAAGTAAAATGAAATGTTTGAAAGCTGCGTCTGAAGGTTTTGTACAAACAGCCCTTATATGTATCTTTGGAAAACCTTGACCTAAATAATGAACAATTGAAACAGTTAGAAACACATTTCTTTTCAAAAAAAAATTAACTGCTGATGAATTCAGATATAAACTGATTTCTCAAAACATAGGTTTCGGCTTTAATTTGATGAAAGTGATATGCACGTCAGATGCTTTGCATTTGCATTTATTGAGGGCTACAGTACAAACATTTCTTTGGAAAAATTCTCATCAAACACAATTGCAGCCCATTGCTTGTTTGGCTATGAAAAGCTGAATGGTGACTTACGTCCACGACAAATGACTAAGCCGTCTTTACCAGAGTCATTAATTTAACCTTGCAAATGTACTGCAAATTGTCAAACAATGTCTTGCAGTTGCAAAAAATTAGGATTAATTTGTATTTATATATTATTATGTAAATGTATCAATAACGATTGTCTAAATAAAAATGAGTAATTGTTTGCGTACTTTACATATTATGTATTATATTTCTGTTTAAATTCGCTGTTTTTTTCGTATATAACTTTTTTTTTATTAATAAAAAATGTTTTTTATTACATTCAATACCGTTCATGGGTTCTTGGATTAAAATAAATTGTTATTGATTAATAACTCCTTTATTTATCTTCGTACGACGTTTCGTCTCTTTCGAGACTTTATCAAGTAGGTACTTACTGTAACAAAATTATAATAAAATATCTGGGTGCCGAGCTTTGCTCGGATGAGTTCAAAAAAAATAGTACTTGTATGCTGTGAGATATTATTTTCTCAGAATATTATTCCGAAACGAATTAATTTCTGAAACATAATTTAAAATAATTGTTTCTGTTAAATATACCTATGTGTATTTTTAAGCGTAAAAACTAAGTATCAACTTGAATCAAGCATTTTTTCCTGTAAATATTATTTAGGTCGCCATTTTCAAATCTACCGCCGTTATTGTTTTGTTGACTGAAGAACTCGCAAAAACCGATTTTCATAGATTGAATATCTTGTAAAAATGTTCGAATCAGATGAAATTTTGCTCGCCCGTTGCCATTTTAACAATCCAATTTTAAGCATTGATACCAAATATCAACTTTATCGAAGTACTTTTTCTCTGTGATGTCATCTTAACAACTTCCAGTAAATTTCAAAATTTTTTTGCATAGGTACCTACTGAAAAACTCACAAAAATCGATTCTTTTAATAACAAACGTCAGACTATAACCTGCGCAAAACTTTTTTTGCATGTATCTTCACCATAGTTTTTAAAAATCGATGTGTTTCTACACAGACCCGTGGCGCCAGAAGTGCGGCCCTTCGGGCCGCCGTTTTGTTATTATTTACATATTGTGCAAGACACTTCTTATATTAGTGTTCAATTACAATTTTAACACTTGTGATATATTATATAAAATCTATGTAGAAATAGACTTCGAATCAATCTGACTTTAATTGAGCGAGTTATAATAAATAAAAAACACCTTTTTTTTAATTGCTCCCCTCTGAAACCAAAATTCCTACCTAGATCGATTTCTCGCCCCGAAAAATCCCCATTCTGTAAATTTCATCAGAATCGTTAGTCGTTTTTGAGAAAAAAAGGTCTAGGTAAGATTATACGTCATACTACATTTAACGTACTTACCTATACATATTTTATATAGGTAGGTAATATAAAAATAACATACCTATTTATTTAAATTTTATCTAAAACTACTTACATAATTATGTTTAGATTTTATTGTTGCTATTTTTTTACTTTTCAAATAATTACTGATTACTTTAATAAGAAGATTGACTGTCAGAGTAATTTTTGACATAAATAATGAAAACAGTTTGTTTTTTCCAAAGCCTACTCACAATACGACACTGTTTTATGACGTTAAAAAAATGTTTTTTAAAATGATAAAATCGATAAGAAAACGAATTTTTCCAGGGATGAGACCTAGCTAAATCGATTTTTTGCCCCCCGAAACCTCTTTTCGGTAAATTTGATCAAAATCGTTAGAGCCGTTTTCGAGAAAATATTTATATAGATACATAGAAACATAGAAACATATACCGTGCGAGTTTTTTCAAAACGTACATAGGCTGTTTCACAGTTTGAAATCGTGGTATAGATATTGTTAGAAACTATGGAAACGAATGTTTTTATTTACAATTTATTATTATTGAGTTGCGATAATAAATTTTATAAGTTCAGAGATTAATTTAACATTTTTTCTATAAAAAATGTACACCGTGGAAGAAAAGGTTCTTATGTACAATTTGTATTCTGGTAGAAATAGTTGTCGGCAAGTCTCTGCGTTATTTTAGTGTGCAGTTTCCAGGCAGACCAGATAGATACCAACAATGTCTATACCACGATTTTAAATTGTGAAACAGTCTATGTACGCTTTGAAAAAACTCACACGGTATACAAGATTTACTCGTTTAATAATATAGGGATATAAACAATTACATCAAGTCAAAAGTTGTGAAAATTTAACTGATTGGTTAATTTTAACATCATATAAACAATAATTATAATTACGATTTACGAACAATGACAATTAAATAAATCATAATAAACTATCGAAAAACCATAAACAATAGTAACAGCACAACCATTAGATCATATTTGTCTATTTTGGAGAATAACAATTATAATTAGAAATTATTATTTTTTTACCTCAATAACGAGTCATTAATTGTCAAAAATTATACTTAAAATACCAAGACATGAAAATAATAAACTATAATTAGAGTAATGTCATTCCATCCTTAATCAATAAAATAAATAATTTTAGAATACCAATAATGCATTAAGAAAACAACTACCCGTTCTTGCTAACTATTCTAACCAAACTAAACTGATTACACTGCCATGTGCTGTCAAAGATGCAGCAGCTGATGATGGCGGCATTCATGTTAATAGTATGTGGCGCCTCCATGAGTATAATAAGTTTTTTATTACTTTTATTTCTGATTTTTTTTTCATTCAACAACCCATCATCACTTTCATCTATATAGAAAAACTATAAATTATCACTAAAATAATCATTAAAATGATTTTATAGCATGTGCTCAATCCATTTCCTTAACAAATAGGAGAGGAGGTAAAAAAAATGGACCAAAAAATGGACTGACAAGATCCGTATTATTAATCTTTGACCTATTCTTAACTCAAATCCATTGGTGAAATTCGGCCCTCACATTTTGCATACTCACTTACCTCTAGCGCCCGGTCTAATAATAGAGCTTGGGATATAATATTATACCATCAAAAATATTCTTGTAAAGAAAAAAAATGCCAAGTCTCGCAACACTTTCCCCGTAAAAAGTTTTGAGATCCCGAAAAGTACCAAGTCAGCCATTCTATTACCTTTGACTATGAAGATAACAAATTATTCGATAGTTGTCTTAAAACTACACAGGTAAAATAAAGAATAATTTATAAATAATATTTTATGACTGTAAACTTGTAGTACCTTTTGAACTTGGCAATCACGTGGCATAGGTGCACTGTGATGAGATATTGTTTTTATTAAAACTTTATCGCACGGTATCATATATCCTGATACTATGTGCTTGCCAAGTTCAAAAGGTACTACAAGTTTACAGTCATAAAATATTATTTATAAATTATTCTTTATTTTACCTGTGTAGTTTTAAGACAACTATCGAATAATTTGCTATCTTCATAGTCAAAGGTAATAGAATGGCTGACTTGGTACTTTTCGGGATCTCAAAACTTTTTACGGGGAAAGTGTTGCGAGACTTGGCATTTTTTTTCTTTACAAGAATATTTTTGATGGTATCTCAGTTCTTTTTGTAAGGTTGGAAAGGGAAAATCACAAGTATTTGAATTTTCTCGTTACTTGTACGTGAAACCCAGCATGCATACCATATTTCAGCTTTCTCTGACTACGGACTTAGCCTATAATAATAGAAATATGCACCACCCCCTTTTAGGGGTTGGAGGGGGAAAAACATAGATTTGTTAATTTTCTCGTTACTTGTACGCGAAGCTCAGCCGGCATACCAAATTTCAGCTTTCTCTGACTAAGGACCTATAGAAATCTGCAACACCCCCTTTTAGGGGTTGGAGGGGGAAGATCACACATGTTTGAATTTCCTCATTACTTGTACGCGAAACCTAGCCTCCATACCAAATTTCAGCTTTCTCTGACTACGGACTTAGCCTATAATAATAGAAATATGCACCACCCCCTTTTAAGGGTTGGAGGGGGAAAAACACAGATATTGGAATTTTCTCGTTACTTTTACGTGAAACCCAGCCTGCATACCAAATTTCAGCTTTCTAGGACTACTTGATGATCGCTATGTCAGTGAGTGAGTGAGTGATGACAAAATAGACAATTTTGAGGGTTGAAATTTTCTTAACTATATTGATTAGAAACTTGTAATTTGGGGAATTAGTTAAGACCGTTAGGTACAATCTCTAGCGAAATTTTCAGCCTTCTGCTTGCATTTGTAACAGAGATATAGAAAGTTGAAAAGTGCCTTGAGTTGCTTCGAGAAAAGGTATACACGGTAGCGGCCGTCTGTTGTTTGCTCGACTTGGCGGGGGCCACTGCCGTGGCCCCAGATTATGTTTTAATATTGTGGTTTAAATATACAGGTGATGTTAATGTTTTTATTAATAATTTAACGATTATTTTAGATAATATTTTTAACATAAATGTACCTATATTTGTCGTAGGAGATTTTAATATCGATTTTGCAAAAAATTCAAATGAGAAAACAATTTTAATTAATTTATTAGGCACGTGCAATATTGTTCACACTGTTCATGAATATACAAGAACAACGTTAACAACCAACACAATAATTTATTGATAATATTTGTACAAATATAGAGACGGAATATGAAACATTCGTAGAACCAATTTATTATTCAGACCATAATTTACAAATTATACAATTCGAAATACCTGAAACATATATAAAGCAGCAACAATCATCTTAATATGTAAGACTATTTTCTGATAGTAATAAAAAATATTTTTCATATCAATTACAAAATGAACACTGGCAACAGGTATACAGTACACAAAACAACGTACATGATAAATTTATATATTTCACAACCACTTTAAATTATTATATACTTAAATAAATGTTTTCCTATACAGAAAATAAACCAATTTTCTACAAACAAAACTAAACAATGGGTCACCAATGAAATCATATGTTCAAGTAATGAACTTAGAAATTTACATAGTCTTACAAAATTGCATAATACAAATAATTTAAAGACAATATATAAACAGGAAAAAATTAAACATGCGGATTTAGTTAAGAAAACAAAACAAAATTATTTTGAACAATTAATTGCAAATTCAAATAATAAAACTAAAACTTCATGGAGTACCTATAATTAATAAACTTAGTAATAAAGAAAGAAAAACTCGGGTCGCAGTGCCAAACCCTGCCGACAATATAGTGTATTTGCTAATACAGGCATTGTGGCATTATTATGTAAACTTAAGTTTGTTTTTTGACAAAATAAAAAAATTTAGCCCCTTAATACATCCCTTAAAATAATTAAATTTTTCTAAATTTCAATACTAGACATGGATTTTATCAGTACACCCAATTAAATACACCCTTCCATAAGTAAATCCGTATCAACAAACTAGTGTTTTCATAAAATTTGAAAGTCCGGTCCTGTCGCGCCGATTTTATTAAAATTTTAGCAGCACATTTTAATCTTTACTAAAGAGTTAAATTTCAATTTTGAAACGATTCTGACAAATTTTTCCGTATTTTTGGGCCCAAAAACTTTTTGGAACCCCTAAATACAACCCTGAAAATGGTCCGATCGGGCCCATTTTAAATAGGCTTCTTGCGGTGATGGGTTCCAATGTGTGTACCAAATTTCGTTTCAATCGATTAAGTATGTCGAGAGTTATCGTGTACACACATATATATATAAATATATATATAAATATATATATATATACATACATATATATATAAACATTTTCAAAAATGGTGCCAAAGTGTTCAGGAGGATATGAAACGTCGAGAAATTTTGGTCCGACCCCTAGGTCCCGCCATCCGACCGACGCCAATAGTGTATGTGCCATATTATGGCAAATACACTAAAAACGCAAAAGAAAGATTTATGTCTTAATACTGAAAATGGTACAGTAACAGATATGAATTTCATTAGTGACCATCTGAATAATATTTTCGAACGACAACCGTTTGAAATTGTCGAAAACATACCAAAAGTAAATCCCATAGAAATCCCTGTCATGAATAATCATAGCATTTTTTTCTACCCAGTTAGTGAAACAGAATGTCTAGATATTATTTCTTCATTAAATAGCTCATCAGCAATGGATACAAATGAAATTAATAATAATTTACTTAAAGCTTTTAAGCATCTACTGGTAAAACCAATTACATATCTTATTAATGTGTGTTTAAAAGAAAGCATATTCCCTGATATACTGAAAATTGCGATAGTCAGATCAATTTTTAAAAAAGGTGACCCCAAATGTGCAGAAAATTATAGGCCTGTATGCATAGTATCTTGTATATCTAAATTAATCGAAAAGGTTATGTATTAAAGAACTGAATTCTTTTTAAATAAATACAGTTTAATAAATAATGTACAGTATGGGTTCCTGAGAAACAAATCAACTAGTACTGCAACTTGCAATTTTATAACCGAAATCTTAAATGCGCTGGACAATGATTTCATTACAGTCGGTATTTTTGTGACCTAAGCAAAGCATTTCAATGTGTAAACCACGAGAAACTATTGAATAAACTTGAAAAATACGGAATAAGAGGTGAGCCATTGAAATTATTCAGTAGCTATCTAACAAATAGAAAACAATATGTATCATTGACCTCTACAAAAGAAAAAATATTTAAATCGTCAAAAATACCAATAAAGATAGGGGTGCCACAGGGTAGTATTTTGGGGCCACTGCTGTATATAATTTATGTAAATGATCTTCCTAATGGCATAATCAATACTAACATCAATATTGTTATGTACGCAGATGATACGTCAATCATCCTTAAAGCAAAAAATGTCAATGAATTACAAGAATTAGCCAATGATACTATAAGCAAATTAATGCATTGGTCTAATGCCAATAACCTTTATTTAAATATCGATAAAACTAATTATATACACTTTAATAATAAAATCAACAAACACGAAATAGATCTTAACATCTCTATCAATAGTAATAAAATGTCCAAAGTAACATCGGTAAAATTTCTAGGAATATGGCTGGAAAATACCATTGATTGGCGTATCCACTGCGATAACATATGTAAAAAACTTAAAACAATTTGTTTTGTTTTAAAAACTCTCAGAGATCAAGTCCCCGTAAACACACTTATATCTATATACTATGCTCAGGTCTATTCTGCAATTAGTTATTGCATCACTATCTGGGGAAAATTTTCATCCAGTTTAAATGTTTTTAAAATGCAAAAACGCAGCCTGCCTGCGTATAATAGCGAGATTAAATCCGAGAGAATCTTGTAGACAAAAGTTCATAGAATTGAAAATATTACCTTTACCGTGCATTTATATATTACAATGCTTAATAGACACGAGGAATAGATAACAGAATATGAACGTAACAACACAACGCACAATTATAGCACAAGATTCGGCTCGGATTTAAAAACGCCCAAACACAAACTAGCCCTGTTTGAAAAAGGACCCAGATATTGGGGTCACAAATTGTATAATAAGTTACCAGACACTATTAAAAATATAAAAAGCGCCATTGCCTTTAAAAAAGCCTGCAAAAAAATGTTACTAGGAAAATGCTATTATGATTGCCAGGAATTTCTTGAGGACAATAATTCAGTCATTATATAATTACTGTAACTTGTTTTGTATATTGTATATGATACTTTGTATATTTTGTACATTTTATGTTTTTATGACGACTCCACATGCAGAAGCATCAATGGATTGAAATAAATTTGAATTTGAATTTGATATAACAATTTATAACAATTTTCACATTTTAAATAATCAATTAGACTGTAGCAACTATTTGTTAAATTATCACGCTTTCTCTGATTTACATTTTTCCAAATTATTTTTCCCATCTAGGCTGGAAAATTGAATGTTGTTATTAATAACAATATAAAAATTTATTTTAATATAATAATATATAATATAATAATTTATATTAATATAAAAATTTATTATTAATCTAATATCATTACAGAGAAAACATTTATTTACGAATTTGTTTGATTTCACGATAAAGGTGTTTTATTTATTTATTTTAAATTACGTAAAGATCAAAGATATTATTAAATATCTACAAAAAGGTCTTTATAAAACCGATAAGATAGAATAAAAGTCTTTTCTTTAATAATTTTTGCTTTTGTAATTTATATTTAAAAACTTTGTTTCCATTGCAGAAACACAATAAGATAGGTCGTGACAACTGATAAAACCGACAAAACTAAACCCAAATGAATTCTGAAAAATCCACAAACTGAAATATAGACGTCTCTGTGAACGACTTGGTCTGAAAAGAGCTTCAGGTATTCTCTCGTCGTTTTTTCATAACTCGCTGGCAATTCATATAACAGTTTATCCGCTATTGTTGATGTTAGATTCGCTTCAGTGATCAGAGAATGACACTTCAAGGATACAAAAAAAAGTGTCACCTAGAAAAAAATACATTCTTAAAGTTAACATTTTATGTGCTACGTTAATTTTACGTAGTTTGGAAGCGAATTCGGGCGACTTACTACGTTAATTTACGTCTGCATGGAATAACCGAGTTACACCAAGTGTATGTTTTATTCCTCCACGCAACATCATGTTTGTACAGACAAGTGATACAAACAAATCGCTGCGTGTAGTTTTAATATTTGTAGTACAAACATATCCGCACAAACAAAACATACAAACATTCCGCTGCGTGTAGGGGACGCTTTTGCTCAGAAAGCCAGAAGTAGATTTTGCATGGTGGTGGAAGAACGTGTATATTTATGATGGAAGTACGGGTCTATATTATAATATTATTAGTGGCTAATATCAAGTAGGTACGTTTTTTTCGGGTAATAACCGAATTCGCATATTGAGGCTAGCAAACATATCAATACTTACTAACAAAGATAGTGTCCATGTTATTGATATTATCATTAAAGCGATCACTTTTAGAGGAAATCCTGATGAGGTGAAAGTTGCATACGTTGCCAATGGCAAATACATGTTTACCAAGTTGTGGAACATGACGAAAATAATAAAAACTAACATGTCGAGGCTAAATGTCCAGTTCACCAAGTGGATGCTGTCACAGAGTTGGTTATGTGATCTCATTAATACTGAAAATGTAATAGCAGATTGTATATCTAGTGTCGCAATGAATTAAATGAATTAAATATTTCATCTAAACGAAGAAATAGACGATGCATCGGGCCAGATATAGTAGATATTAATTATTTTCTCTCTTTTTAAAGGTTTGCTTTTATGCGTCGGGGGTTTTTAAAATTTTTAATTTAAGTTTTATTTAACACTTTTTAAACTAACTAATAAATAAAAACTGAATATTTGAGCTCAAACTCGAGGGTTCTGGCTCTAATAATGGCCGAGATTTCTGTATAAACTTTGATAAGAGCTAAAGATCATCAAAAAGGCTGAACCGATTTCAATCAAACATGGCTAAGAACCACCTTGCAAATATCAGCTTTCAAACAAACAAAACTGCATTGAAATCGCTCGATCCGTGTTGGAGCTACAATGCCACACAGTTACATAGACAGACAGACAAAGGCTTCAAACTTATAACATCTCTATTTTTTGTCAGGGATTAAAAACTGAAAAGTTATAGGCAGTCAAACTTGAAATCATCATAAAGTTTTAGTTGTTTTTTTTTAACGTCGTGTAACGAGTACCTTGTAACGTTGTATAAAAATTAAGGATTTTTATACGCGTACAATTTTTATTTTCATATTTTTTTTGTCAATAGCTGGTATTAATTTTAGATTTCAAATATCCTATTTTTAATTCATTATACAAGCATTTAGTTAATTATCTAATCTAATATTACATAAAGGTTCTGTGCACAGAAATCTTTCTTTTTGAAATATTCATTTTTCAATCTTCGGTAGTCTTACAAATATCAAAATCTAAATTTATTAAAATATTAATAACTTATAATTCAAATTAGAATTTCAATCATTTAAAATATTTCTGTGCTAATTTGAGAAAATTATTGAAGTTTATATTAATATCAGCTAAATTTAAATAAAACATTTCTAGTTGTAATATTTTGCTAAATAAAACCATATATCTTTTTTGACATCTGCGATCTAAATTTATTTAAATCCCACTATAAAAAACTCAAAGTAACATCAGATTCCGGCGATGTGATTGGTCGATATATAACACGTGTAAAATCCATTTATAATGTAAAATCATGGCAACGGTCAAGTTGTTTATTTTGAAAAAAAAAATTGTTTCTGTAAAATATTATAAACTGCCAAAAATAAATTTATATTTTTAATTAAAAATTATTTCTAATTTTCAAATAATGTCTTATTAAACACTTGAAAAATTTGAAATGGTTATTTGGGCACTATATGCTCTGTATCCAACAGGTACGTTTCGTCAATTATTTATTTTAGACAATTTTTTTTCTAAAATTTGTGTAAAAAGGATCGACACTAGAAACCTGAATTGCTTCTCAAATTAAAGTAAGTTAATGACCGTAACGTTTCATACAGAAATACAAGCAGAAGTTGACAATCCTGATCAAGCCACTACAGTACCACGAACATGATGGCTTAATTGGTAAGATACATATTTTATGTAAACTTTTAGAACATTCTACTAATCATACAATTCATTTAGTCATTGATGGCTACATCAAGCAACAATTTGTGGTAAAATCCACAAACAACTAGAAAGCTAACTGGGCCATTGGTTCCATAACGGATGGAAGATACAAAATCAATGTTAGAGTAACAGATTACTTTGATACTTATGATCACTTAACAAAGGGACGTAGAGTATCAGTATGCGGTATAGCAACGTTAGTGGGTAAGTTTAAAAACATTTACTTGAAATTTCTCGATCACGTACCCAAAAAAATCAGTTAAAAAAAGACCAAATAAAAAAAAAAATTTAAGATTAATTTTAAAGTTTGAAATTTTTTTCTGAAAATTAAATCTAACGATAATTAAATACTTTTTTTTTTGACAATTGAAAAAAATAATTTCAAAAAATATATATCTTAAGAAAGACTAAGTTTTTTTTCAATTACAAATTTTTTACGCAAGTGATGCTTTTTTTTCAGACAACACGCATATCATACAAATTGTTTGCAAGAAATTCACATTAATTTCTCTGATTGACGGAGCTTCCATGACTAATGAGCAACTCACCAATGGAGCCGCCCCTAAGCGAAAAATTGAGCAAGTTGAATAAGTATTCAATTTTTAAGTCTTTTTTGATAAGACTCTACAAATGAGAATGACGCAAATTAGATTATGTTAGAGCTTAGATGTCATCCAAATGACTTGAATATAATGACCGTAGAAAAATTTTGTAGATTATTCATAGAACTAAAAAAATAAATATATACAGGGTGTCTTCAAAGACACTATACACACTCCTACCACATGTTCCTGAGACCAAAATAAGCCAATTTAAGCAAACTTAGCTTCTTACAAAATTGCTGAGTTTGGGCGCTATACGGCTCTGAAGTTACAATTTTGAAATCGTTTTTTTGTTATAAATTTAAAACAGCTTGTGCGATTTTGCTCAAATTTGGCACGTTGACATAGTTTTATGGAACAAAAAACCCCATATCAAAATTATGCAATATTAATCCATACGCGTAGAACTCAGGTTTTTTAATATTTGAACGTTTCAAAATTTCTACGCCAATGGAAGAAAAGGGGTTTAAGTATAAAATTTAGATTCTAGCGGGGGGATAACAAATGTAATGTATTATTAATATTCGAGCGAACAAGCGAAGCGAGTGAGTAATGTATTAATAAAATTCGAGCGAACGAGCGAAGCGAGTGAGTCATTTATTAATAAAATTCGAGCGAACGAGCGAAACGAGTGAGTTATGTATTAATAATAATCAAGCGAACGAGCGAAGAAGAAATTAATAATATTCAAACGAACGAGCGAAGCGAGTGGGTAATGTAGGTATTAATAAAATTCGAGCGAACGAGCGAAGCGAGTGAGTAATATATTAATAATATTCAAGCGAACGAGCGAAGCGAGTGAGTAATGTATTAATAAAATCCGAGCGAACGAGCGAAGCGAGTGAGTTATGTATTATAAAATTCGAGCGAATAAACACTACCAGCCCGGCTTCGCTTCGCAGGAGGAGAATTTTTCGCGGGGGGGATAATAAATAGTAATCGTAAAATACGTGGGCGAAGCCACGGGTAACGGCTAGTTTATCATAAAACTAATTATAATATAAGTAATATATATATATGCTGAAGATCACCCGTATGTCATTTTTTTCGTAAACGGTTAGTCGTAGAGAGTTGTGTTAAAAATTTGTATTATAAAAGCCCTAATAAAGAATCGAATGGTGATAATTTTTTTTCCGAGAAGGTCGGCTTCCCTATTAGATTGCTCCAGAATGTCCAGAGCTCCGGAATTATAAATGTAACGATAGGTCGAAAGTGGTATTGTTGAAAAGATCTTTAAAAAAATAAGCAAGTTTTGTACGAAATTTTTCTTTATTACTGCCACCTATGTGCATTTCTATAAGTATAAATAAAAAATATTATATTTACAAAACTCTGGAATTTCAGATAGCACGATAGGTTGAAAGTGGTGCTGTTGAAAAGCTCTTATAGGCAAGTTTTGTAGTGGTGGCAGTCATAAAAAAAAATTCCTACAAAACTTGCTTAATTTTTAAAGATCTTTTCAACAACACCACTTTTGACCTATCATTACATTTATAATTCCGGAGTTCTGGACATTCTGGAGCAAACTAATAGGGAAGCCGATCTTCCCGAAAAAAAAATTATCGCTATTCGATTCTTTATTTGGGTTTTTATAATACAAATTTTTGACACAACTCTGTACGACTAACCGTTTTCGACAAAAAACGACTGATACGGATGGTCTGACTCACCTGTATATATTGAGAATGACCTAAACCTAAGTATCTGCTGATTTTCCAAATATTAAGCTATTAGATACAATGAAAAAAATTTTTAATGCCAATTATTGGGGATAAGTTAAGTACGAAACGCAATTTTTTTTAATAAAATTTGCAATGTGATATATGATACGGTGATCAATTTAGTATTAAAAAAAGTAGACCCCAACGTATCTATTTGGCATTTTAAATCTTTTGACTTGTGTCATCTAACATACAACAATTAAGTATTTATGATTATTTATTGTAAATTGTATTTTAAAGACCACCAACAGCTAAGGTTATTTGGGCCTAGCACCAATTCATATTTTCAATTCATTATTTTTTTTTTTTTTAATAATAAATTGAAAATCCAATTGACACTTTTACCAGCTCTCGGGCTAGAACTCTGGAACTGGGGACTTGTAATAGAGCAACGCCATGTAAACAACAGCGCCGCTACACTATCGGCTATTCTCAAGCCCTATGATTATTTATGATAGTACAAATTATGTAATATAAAATAGAAAATGGACGAATCGTACCTGTTGCACAAATAAAATAAGTATTTTTTGTATATTTGTATAATTTCTATTTTCAAAATAGATAATTTCATAAAAATTGATGTTTGTAATTACTTATAATATTAATACTAATATAAATTTTATACAGGGTGGCACATCTTAAACAATGCAGTGAAATATCTCGTAAACGGTACAAACCATAAAGAAATGTTTTATACAAACGTTATAGAGTGTCAAGGGGGACAGAAGACTGTGATATCAGATTTAACATAGGTAGTGCTGTGAAGGTCAGGCGAAGCTCAGCTTCGATTTTTTATTTGTAACAGTTCATTTTTATTCCAGAATACGATATAGTATTTAATAGTGAGCAGTAAATTATTGAAGTAAATATTAGTTAAAGTTAATAAATATTGAGATATTTAGAAATGAAATAACAGCCAAAATGAACGATAATTAGATAAATTATGGCATAGCAGATAGCCATGATATTACTCACCGGCCTTCTTGGCTTGAATTCAATTCATAAAAGAACCGAATTGACAAATTAAATTTGCTATTTAATTTGTAAATATCTCAATATTTATTAACTAAAGCTCATATGTACCTTAATAATTAACTGTTCACTATTAAATACTGTATCGTATTCTGGAATAAAAATGAACTGTTACAATAAAAAAACGATTTAAAATAAAAAATTACTTTATTTTCAATATTCAAATATTCAATAAAATTTTGAAATATAATTATCGGATTATCTCTCATAAAAAAATGGAATTGATAGAAAATTTAATATGATAATATCACTCAATACAATTGTTTTTGGCTCAATTCTACTAGTAAAATAAAATCTTTAAAATTGATAATTGACAAAATAAATAAAAGTATCCAAGACTATAAATTATAGTAAAATATAAAAAAGTGTCTATGGTTACAACCTACCACACCGAATAAAAAAACCGTCTAGAAATTCATAAGAAACTAAATGTCCTAAACGATGCATTTTGCTCTGCCTCGATAAATTGAGAAATTTGAGTCTAAGAAAATTGAATCAAAAATTGCCAAATAGAAGAAAAAGCTGTATGCTTTTGATTTTTAAATGAATGAATGAATGAATTGTAGATTATAGACGGTCGACAACAGAGTTCATTAGCGTCTAATTTTAAATGAATCTAAATGCTTATAGCTTAAACATTTCTCAAGTTATCGAGGTTGGATAAAAGCATAGTTTAGGGCATTTAATTTCCTATGTATTCCTAGACGGACTTTTTTTTTATTTTCAAATAAATTCATAGTAGATACTTTAATCTTCTAATTGGCTATTTTTCATCTAACTTGCCTAAACTAAAAGCATAGCTATCGTGTAGGTATGTAAGTTCATTTAAATTTTATTTAAATATGTTCTTTTTCATGATAGCTGATTAATTCTACTTAGAATTATAAATTAATGATTTTCGGATTTTTTCCTTTCCTTGTGCTACGACTGTGAGACCTTACTTCGTGCCAAATTTCAAGATCTATGTCAACAGGAAGTACCCTATAGGTTTTTATCACGATCATATCTTTTTATTGCATTGAGCTAGAAGCTTGAATATTTTGCAGGACTATGGGGTTGTAGACCTTAGTATTTGATATTAATTTTAACTTGATACTTCTAGCCGTTCCTGAGAAAAAGGGTCTTGACGGACAGACAGACAGACGGACAACTCTAGTTGCAGTGCTACACCCTGACGACGAAGTAGTTTATTATTTTTCAAGAAAAGAATTTGATAACGGAGAACTTACCGGAAATTGAATTTTTTTCCAAATTTGGAATCTTACTGCTTACAGTGATAATTTTGTTATCCATTTTCGGAAAAATGAACTTATTTTCAAGTATTTTGTTTAAAAACTTGAAGCGTTGTTCAATTTCATACAAAACCTGTATGAACTGAAAAATGTTTAATATTGAAAGAAAGTGCATCAACCAATAAACAATTAGAACCTTTGATACAAATCCATTCCATAAATAATAAAAGAAGTTATCTGATATTGCAATTGTAGAACAGTAGACAGTTATCATAAAAAATTGTTTTAAAAAATTTGATTTTCGCATCTCGTAAAATTCGTATTTGTTAAATTTTAATGCTCTGTCAACCATTTCGATATTTTGACTAAGTGTAACCATTTTGGAACTGTTAAAAATCGTATTTGCAACTTTCAAAATTGAAGCAAAGATTATATAAAAATGCAATATTTTTACTAATATAAATTCTGTTATAAATTCCGCGTCATCAAAACAAAAAGCGACAAGGAGAATACATAATATAAAAGTAATTTTATAAATCGTTTGTTTTCCAGATATTTTTTTTAGTTTGTGGTCATTTTTGTTAAAAAATGACAGTCCCGTTACGTTTAGAAGTGTATGGAAACCACCGGAAATTATAACAAAAGACATCGTGGAGTTTTTTTTATTTACAGTTAAAAGTTTGTTTTAAATTCTCGTCCTTTAAGAACTTAGCGTTCACCAATAACGCTGCTGATTTTTATTTACAAACATTTTTTAACGTTATTCTTCAAGGCTTCTATTTTTATAATTTTAAATACACATTCAACATTGAAATTACAAGTCATATACAATTTTTCAATATTATGAACGATATGTTCAACTTCTAATTTTGATTATTTTATTTGCCGAACGATAACTTCATATGTTAGTCGAAAAAATTTAATAATTATTATTGTATCATCACAAAATTAAGGATATCGTAATGAAAACTTCCGTTTGTGAAAGCAAACCTAAAGGGTAAACAAATACGTATCAATCTTATAAATTATTTAATTTTTACTATTTTTATTTTATTTAAAGCAGTATTAAAAATTATGTTGTATTTTAAATCAACAACCAAAGATAAATAATTCTTAAACCATTAATTTATAGAGAACAAAATATTGATGTTATAGTCTTTTTCCATAAATATAAGCTTATTATTAATAACTATAATTTAGAGCACTTTGTTCAGTTCTGAAAATTTATTACCTCGTATGACAACTTGAGTTTTTGAAAATAAAATTATCGCAATTATTTACAAAGTGAGGAGATTCATTTCAAAAACAGTTTTGTTCATGTTTAAATAAAAAAACTGCTGGGGCGATTTTGATAAGAAAAATTCGGATCATAAATAGACGTTAATACACTTCGATTGACATCCTAAAAAACATACATACACTCGCGGGTGCGTACCTACACACACACACACACACACACACACTTTTCAAAATTAGTGTATCAAAACTGTAGTGACCTTGAGACGTAGAAATATGTTGAAAATTTTGATTTCTATTTTCGGACCAATTAGGAAGTTTCCCTTTTTTATTCAAAAAAGACCGCTATCAAGTGCTGTTTATTTAGAAAGGCGTCCGGTATTGCGGACTCCAGCCTGACGAAATGGTCCATTGTCGAACGGTGCTTACGAAAGCCACACTGGGCATTCGTGATCAAACGTCTGGATTTAAGAATCCAAACCAATCGCCGGTTGATCATACGTTCCAGGAGTTTTGATAAACAGCTAGTCAGTGAAACAGGACGATAACTCGATGCTTGTTTTCAGTCTTTACCGGGCTTCAACAACGGCACTATAATAGAAATACACGTATTGGTTTACCAGATTAAATTATACATCTTGAGAAGGAATATTGATCCGGAGGGAGGTAGCTTTTTCAAAATTTGGTAATGAATATCATCAGACCCTGGAGAAGTATCATGGAAATCATGCAGACTTGACTGTAGTTCCCACGAGGAGAAAGGTGCATTGCAGTTCTTCTCATTTTGTGAGGAAAAGTTTAATGCAACTTGTTCTGCTTGATTTTTCTGAGCAGAAAAACTTTCAAGATAGTTTGCGGAACTCGAGACTTTTGCGTAGCAGAACCCATGTGATCGGCGACTTCTTCAGGCGCCGTAATTATTTCCCATTACCAATCCAGAAATATAATTAAAACTTTGTTTGCCAGAGATCCTCCGAATTTTCTCCCACACTTTGCGGGTGAGAATAGAACTTCTTACAGTGGAAACGAACTCATTCCATGACTGATTCTTACTCTCTGCTATGATACGTCTGGCAATGGAACGTGTTTGCATGTTTCAATTAATAAAGATCCATCACGCAACTTTTTAACACTCGGAAAAGTTCCAAATAAGCCATCAAGATGTTTATTAATGAAAAAGGGACTGTCGCTGTTGAAATTTCCAGTCATTTTATTCATAATCAATTATTTGTTACATGGAGTAACAATTGCCGGGTCATTACCAAATAATAAATAAAATCCTTCATCTTTACGCCCTTTCTTAGAGGGAGGGCTGGTTAAAGGGGGAACATTGCTCATAATAATTTTGTTATATTCATCAACCGTGCTCCCCGCCCACCACGGAGCCCAACAAGGGGACGATGACCGCAAACCGGTACAGACCACCAGGGCTACACGGTGATATAGTCAGCTCCAGAGACGGCGCCACTCCACCTTAAGACACTGACTCACCCAAACGGGATGCTAGATATCCACGACGTTAGCCGAATGACTAGATTGGGTTAGGTCTAGCCGTCCGTTTACAGCGAAGCGGAGGCCAAAGCAGTGTGTTGGTGCACCAAGGCGAACCTCAACTGCCAGGATCCTCTTTTCCTCCTTACGGGTCACCGCGCAAGGCAAACACGCAGGTGTACTATTAGGGACTACTACAAACAAAGGATAGCAACAAAAGAGTACCCATAACGGAGGGAGAATGCCGCTAACAACAACAAAAAGGAGAGAGAACCGAAGAAGAAAAAAAGTTGCGACTGTACTTCCTTCATAACAGTCCCTAAGTGAATCATCCAGCCGGATACACAACCGACAAGTGCGGCTGGGCACCTGGGAACGCCAATTCCCAAGAACATTGGAATGCAATTGCGATAACTAAACGACATTCGAATGGGGGGAACATGTTCTTAGACGTATTGCTTAACAATTAATGTAGTATATTTATTTATTTCATTTTTTCTAATTTACAATAGGTATAACCGAGTTTTCATGTTCTAAGAAGTTTTGATCAAAACTTAAAACATTTTTTTTGGAAAATTGAAAAGTTGATGAAATTTTTCTCATCCTGTATGATAAATATAGTATAATTTCACATCAAAAAGCAATGTCATATACTCGTATCAATACTAATAACACTAACAAATAATTTATTTTTTTCAATTTGTTGACAAAAACATCTTATAAATAGAGGTACCTATTTACAATGCTAAACACTAGAAGTATGAAGCATGGGAAGTTAATAGTCCAAGAGCTCGTGGTCAAAAATTGCAAGAATTTTGTAAAGGCTTATATTTTGAGATTAGCTAGTATTTTGGGTGAAAATAAATATACTTACAGTCGTATCCCTGGCGTTGAGATAGCAGTCGGTTCTATCAAAATGAGTGCTGACTGTTTTTAACCGACTTCAAAAAAGGAGGAGGTTCTCAGTTCGACTGTATTTTTTTTTGTATACAATATGTTACGCGATTTCTCCTGCATTTGGGAATCGATTTTGATGATTATTGTTTTATTTAACAGGGCGTACCTTCGGATTGGTCTTATCTAAATTTTATTAAAATCGGTTCAGTAGTTTGACTGATTTATATAAAAAAGTGAGTAACGGGATGTAACACCGTTAAGGTAAATGTCAAATATCAAGACAGAAGTCGGTTAATAACGTGCAAACTACGAATTGTAAAGCCACTAAAAAGTAAGAAATAAAAAACTTTTTAATAAAAAAAAATCTCCTTCAAAAAAGCCACTAAAAAGAGGAAAATAATAAAATTTTGATGTCTGCGCCAATTTAATAAAATATGAAGTCGGTTAAAAAGTAAATATATTATCTACTCACTATATAGATACCTACTATACTTTTTAACCGACTTCATATTTTATTAAATTGGCGCAGACCTCAAAATTTTATTATTTACCTCTTTTTAGTGACATTTTTGACGAAGGCTTTTTTTTGTTAAAAAGTTTTTTTTCATATATTAACTCTGTTCCAAATTTCAGCCCCGGCCCCCGACGCCAGGTGTCTCGACCGCTGACTTTCTAATTGTAGTGCGTATATTTATTTACACCCTAAATACTAGCTAATCTCAAAATGTTAAAGGCTTGAGAATAGCTGAGAGTGTAGCAATGCTGTTGTTTACATGGTGTTGCTATGGTTCCTCTATTACAAGTCTCCAGTTCCCGGGTTCTAACCCGAGAGCTGGTAAAAGTGTCAATTGGATTTTCAATTTATTAATAAAGAAAAAAAATAATGATTTGAAAACATAACCAAATAACCCAAATAACCTTAGCTGTTGGTGGTCTTTAAAACACAATTTGATTTTCAAAATGTTAACCTTTACAAAAAAAAACTTGCAATTTTGGACCACGAGCTCTTGGACTATATTATAATTTCATATTATGAAAAAGCATAGGTTATTAGAGTAAATAATGACACTGATATCTTTTATTGAGTAGCGCATTTATAAAAGTAAATGAAAACATATAAATCAATGAATGTATTGTTTTTATTTTAAACAGTAGACTTAAATAATCATCCCCTGAATATTTATCTAAATCTTTTAGAAAATAGGCAACGAAAGTGTTTTAAAAACGTATTAATAATAATAATAATATTTATTTATTTGCACTGCCAATAAATGGATACAAAACGTCAATAAAATTCAAAATTATATTAGTTCATAAAGATCATAAGGCAAAGATTTCAGAAAATATTTTTTTAATTCTTTTTGGAATTTGATTAATTTTTTTTCTTTTCTAACAGCTGCAGGCAATCTTGCATATTGCCTTTTTAATTTCTTTTATAAGATCAAAACCAGTGCCAGCTTTAGAAGGGGGCATTCCGGACGCCTGGGCAAAATGCAAGTTAATTATAAAAAATAAAGGGCACTGAAGAATATCTCGTCCGGGACGCCCAGATGGCTAAGACCGGTGTTTATCAAAACTAAACAACAATTTACTAGAACGAAATTTTTGAATGAAAGAGTATGTTTGGAGTTGCCTGAATTTTTATCGCTTTTTTATAACGTATAGTGATGTGCCGGATATCCGTATCCGTATCCGCGGATATCCGAGGGAAAAGAAAGATCCGTATCCGTTAGTTTTTTGGCGGATCTTTTACCTTATCAAACGCAGCGGTCGAAGTGTCCTCCTTGGCAGCTCACAGATCTTTGAGCCGCCAAGGAGGACACTTCGACCGCTGCCACATCGCCTTTGAGAATGTCTACCGCAGTTGTAGACGAAACGTCAGGTAGAAATACCACCGGACCACGGCCTTCAAGCCCGGAAACCATGAAGACTATATTAAAAATGTTAAAAATTCAATTTCCAACAAAAAATATCTCGCATTCGATGATGTAAATTATTTTCTAATTTAACTGGCATAAAGAGATATCTTTATTGGTGTCGCGACAAAATATCCGATGACAAAATAACCGCGACAAGATAACCGCGACAAAATAACCGGATGACGAAATAACCGCGGACAAAATAACTGGACGACAAAATAACCGCGGACAAAATAACTGGACGACATAATAACCGCGGACAAAATAACCGAATATTTGATTTTTTTGTACAAAATATTGCTTTATATACATATTTATTCATATTTTCTGAGAAATAATCGCAAAAATGATGAATTTCACATACATAACACCCTGAAAAATATGCACCGAGAGTATTTTTGACAACACTATTTTCACACACAAAACATCCTGAAAAATATGCACTAGAAGTATTTTATTCATCATTTTTACTTTTCAATTTTATTTTATAAATTCGCGGTTCATTATTTGCTGTCGGTAAGTAACGATGTGGTGCCATCTATTATATTTCACACACAAAACATCCTGAAAAATATGTATTAGAATTCCAAAAATTAATTATGTTCGTGATAATGAGTTAAGAATATGTGATTTAATTGATTATAATTGAAAATAAGTGATACTTTTCTTTAATGAATTTCTGTGTAATATGAATATTTTTGTATAAGTCAAATACACGTCGGCCGCTACAGTGTATACCTTTTCTCGAAGCAACTCAAGGCACTTTTCAACTTTCTATATCTCTGTTCTAAATGCAAGCAGAAAGCTGAAAATTTCGTTACAGATTGTACCTAACGGTCTTAACTAATTCCCCAAATTACAAGTTTCTAATAAATATAGTTCAGAAAATTTCAACCCTCAAAATTGTCTATTTTGTCATCACTCACTGACATAGCGATCATCAAAAAGGTAGGGCACTTCCAGTAGTCCTAGAAAGCTGAAATTTGGTATGCAGGCTGGGTTTCACGTACAAGTAACGAGAAAATTCCAATATCTGTGTTTTTCCCCCTCCAACCCCTAAAAGGGGGTGGTGCATAGTTCTATTATTATAGGCTAAGTCCGTAGTCAGAGAAAGCTGAAATTTGGTATGCAGGCTAGGTTTCGCGTACAAGTAACGAGGAAATTCAAACATGTCTGATCTTCCCTCTCCAACCCCTAAAAGGGGGTGTTGCAGATTTCTATAGGTCCTTAGTCAGAGAAAGCTGAAATTTGTTATGCAGGCTGGGCTTCGCGTACAAGTAACTAGAAAATTAACAAATCTATGTTTTTCCCCCTCCAACCCCTAAAAGGGGGTGGTGCATATTTCTATTATTATAGGCTAAGTCCGTAGTCAGAGAAAGCTGAAATTTGGAATGCAGGCTAGGTTTCGCGTACAAGTAACGAGGAAATTCAAACATGTGTGATCTTCCCCCTCCAACCCCTAAAAGGGGGTGTTGCAGATTTCTATAGGTCCTTAGTCAGAGAAAGCTGAAATTTGGTTTGCAGGCTGGGTTTCACGTACAAGTAACGAGAAAATTCAAATATTTGTGATTTTCCCGTTCCTACCTTACAAAAAGAACTGAGATCCCATCAAAAATATTCTTGCAAAGAAAAAAAAATGCCAAGTCTCGCAACACTTTCGCCGTAAAAAGTTTTGAGATCCCGAAAAGTATATGATACCGTGAGAAAAAGTTTTAATAAAAACAATATCTCATCACAGTGCACATATACCACGTGATTGCCAAGTTCAAAAGGTACTACAAGTTTACAGTCATAAAATATTATTTATAAATTATTTTTTATTTTACCTGTGTAATTTTAAGACAACTATCGAGTAATTTGCTAACTTCATAGTCAAAGGTAATAGAATGGCTGACTTGGTACTTTTCGGGATCTCAAAACTTTTTACGGCGAAAGTGTTGCGAGACTTGGCATTTTTTTTTCTTTGCAAGAATATTTTTGATGGATTTATTATTTTCATGATAAATATATTTGGATTTATTTATGTCTTCAAAGTAAATTGATATTGTATTTATTCTGTTGTGCAATTATTTTGTCCATGGTTATTTTGTCCTCGATTTTGTTGTCCGGTTATTTTGTCGTCCGGTTTTTTTGTCCACGGTTATTTTGTCGTTCGGTTATTCTGTCCGCGGTTATTTTGTCGTTCGGTTATTTTGTCGTTCGGTTATTTTGTCGTTCGGTTATTTTGTCCGCGGTTATTTTGTCGCGGTTATCTTGTCGCGGTTATCTTGTCGCGGTTATTTTGTCTTCGGATATTCTGTTAGGGCACCATCTTTATTAAATATATATAGGTATATAATTTTTATTTCATGATTTTCTTTACTTTTTTTCAAAGCAACTACTTTAAACTACCTTTTGTTTAAATATGTTTACATATTATTGTAAAAAAAAAAAAAAATATTTTAATAGCACGTTAATATAAGTATACTTAGAATAAGTAATTTAATAATAATTCATAAAATGATATTGCCTTTGTTCGGATACATTTTTGAATAGTTTTATGTACCTATAGTAAATTATATTGAAACTCATGTTGGTCACTCACGTATGTAATATAATAAAATTAAAAAACCGATTGATTTGTGAATCAGAATTGTCAATCTTTATTATGGCAATGTTTCAGCAACCATTTTGTTGCCTTCTTCAGGCCTAAAATTACATAATTCTAATAATGTAATTTTAGGCCTGAAGAAGGCAACAAAATAGTTGCTGAAAAGTTGGCATAGTAAAGATTGACAGTTCTGACTCACAAATCAACCGGTTTTTTCTTTTATTATAGTAAATTATTATTCATCAAATTATAACGAGAAATCTATATACGGTTTTTAATATAAACATAAGAATGTGAGTGGGAGTTCTGGGTTCGATTCCCGGCGGTGCATTTAAATTTTTCCTATATGGCCTTCTATATAAATATCATGGCGATAATTTGTCTGATATTCTTATGTTAATTTCACTAATATAGTGAATTTAGTTACGATATAGGTGTCTAATCATATTCTTATTCTTATGTTTAAATTATTATTATTTTCCATTTATCATTATAGTTATTTTGGTTTTATGTTTTTTTATATTTTATATATATATATAAGTTATGTTTTTTCTGACTTTCAAAACAGTTTGACATTTTTTTAACGTTTCCTCAGAAAATAATATTATTTTGCCATTACTTTTTTTACAAACAAAACAAATTAATACATCTCCCATGATAACACTTTACTATAAAACTAGATCACATTTATTTCATAATATGACTTTCAATGTATCTGACAAGATGTAAAAACTATCAAAATTGTCTGACTACTAAGGTAACATCTTTTGATAGTTTCCCAAGTAACATATATAAAATTCAGCTTTTATACTATAATAGTCCAAGAGCCCGCGACAGCCAGACCTTCCTCATTTTATAAAAGCTGAAAGTTTCTCTGCGCATGTACCCAACACAGGTAAGAACGATAATCGACTTATGAAGTTTGGATGGTGGTTACTTTGGCAGGTAGAGGGTAGCAAAGGTTCATAAAATAGTACCTCAAATTCGTTGAAGTATAAAGCTCAGTTTTTTTTATATTTTCTTCGGAATAATATTAGAAATAACGTCGTCCATTGCCAGACACTTAGTACGGTATCAACCCCCTGCCAGACACCCCTAAACTTCAATAAATTATGATAGATTGAGATAGATTGTGACAGGATGAAATTTTCAGGGAAGGTAGTATTTAGTATGACAAAGAATAAGCGCTAGGGTTGCCTCGTCAAATCCTGGTGCGACGGCCGGGAGGAGCTCACTTCCGGTGCAAAATACACATATTTCATTAGCTCATAATTATCTTTCGTAATTATATGACAGCATACAGTTGACGCCATATTGTAGATCTCGAAGAGCTGTATTGAAATACATAGGGTTGCCTAAGGAAATTTTGGTTAACACATTGAAAACTTATAAATTATATTTGTTTTTTTGACATTTTTAAAGCTGTCAATTAAAATTATGTATATATTGTAACCGTTCTGAAATGAGTTATCGGCCTTGTGTTTGACAAACGTTCATACGCATGTCTAATTATGTATAACTTTATGTTTTCAACGCATTTGGTTTCTAGCTCGTATCCGTAGAATGACGCAGGAATTGCCTGAATCTGGTATTGACAATTTTCCCTAGAATTTATATATTTTAGTGTAGCAATTTTTTATTTTTATTTTTTAAGGTAATTCAACGTGCACCTCTTATATAAATTAGTATACTTATTTGATGGTCGTAGTAACTTGTAATAAAAGTATACTATATTTTGGGGTATTGTTCCGAAAAGAGAAAAAAGGTTGATTTTTGTTTGTAATTTTAAATTTGGTTTGACGTTAAATATTAATTGAAGCATTTGACTTTACTGAACCTCGATTAATAATTTTTCTTGAAATTCAATTTAATCAAAATTATTAGAATTAGAAATATTATGTATGAAGGAAATCGATTTTTGGGAACAATAAACTTTGTAATGCAGTGTATTTGTTTAATACATTTTATTTGCCAAAGTTTTGACTTAAATCAAGTCTTTATCAAGGCTCTGTAACAATTAATAAATTTGTTTTTTAACCTAAAATAATCTAAAATTATATGATTTTTAGATTATTTTGAGGTTAAAAAACAAATTTATTAATTGTTACAGAGCCTTGATAAAGACTTGATTTAAGTCGAAACGTTGGCAAATAAAATGTATTAAACAATTACACTGCATTACAAAGTCCCCGAGAATCGATTTCCTACATTTGAAATTTATAGACAGATCACTCAAGCATTATATATGAAGTTTTAACGAAAAACAATGTACCTATTGAACATTAGTTTATTAATTTTAAATAAACGCAGGTATACAAAAATATTGTTATTTATTATAAAGCTAACTAAGCGAATATAAAACCAAAATAACTATAATGATAAATGGAAAATAATAATAATTTACTATAATAAAAGAAAAAACCGGTTGATTTGTGAGTCAGAACTGTCAATCTTTACTATGGCAACTTTTCAGCAACTATTTTGTTGCCTTCTTCAGGCCTAAAATTACATTATTAGAATTATGTAATTTTAGGCCTGAAGAAGGCAACAAAATGGTTGTTGAAACATTGCCATAATAAAGATTGACAATTCTGATTCACAAATCAACCGGTTTTTTAATTTTATTATATTACATACGTGAGTGATCAACATGAGTTTCAATATAATTTACTGTAGGTATATAAAACTATTCAAAAATGTATCCGAACAAAGGCAATAACATTTTATGAATTATTATTAAATTACTTATTCTAAGTATACTTATATTAACGTGCTATTAAAATATTTATTTTTTTTTTACAATAATATGTAAACATATTTAAACAAAAGGTAGTTTAAAGTAGTTGCTTTGAAAAAAGTCAAGAAAATCATGAAATAAAAATTATATACTTATATATATTTAATTAAGATATCTCTTTATGCCAGTTAAATTAGAAAATAATTCACATCATCGAATGCGAGATATTTTTTGTTGGAAATTGAATTTTTAACATTTTTAATATAGGTTCTAAAAAATATCACATTCATAATTTTTCAATAAGAAAAAAAAACAATACATAATTATCCATCTGTTTTTTTTAATAAAAAAAAACGGCATGATACATTACGCGATGATAATGTTAGTAAAAAAACTATAATATTATTGACCACGTAGTTTCAAAATGCAATAACAAATAACATTTGGCGAAGTTCCATTCAAATGATTTTACACCCGTACCTAAAGATGTTTCACATCAAAAATTTAAATTTTTGAATATACTGATACTACTTTACAAAATGTATTACTTTTATTTTTCATGATACAGGATTTAACTATTATATTTTATCCAATTTTGAGCAGTTATTGAAAATTTATAATTTTTTCGAAATGTCATTTTCTTAAAAACTATGGTTACCATGTTGGACTAAGGGCCACTTAGTAATTTTGAGCTGTTTCAGTTTATACATTTATACATATACATATAAAAATTGACATTTTGCACCGGAAGTGGCTTATCGTACCTTTGGTACCCTCTACCTTCCAAAGTAACCACCATCCAAACTTCTTAAGTCGATTATCGTTCTTACCTGTGTTGGGTACATGCGCAGAGAAACTTTCAGCTTTTATAAAATGACGAATGTCTGGCTGTCGCGGGCTCTTGCTCTATAACGAAAGTATAATAAAAATTAAAATTAATACATTGAAAGTCATATTATGAAATAAATGTGATCTAGTTTTATAATAAAGTGTTATCATGGGAGATGTACTAATTTGTTTTGTTTGTAAAAAAAGTAATGGCAAAAAAATATTATTTTCTGAGGAAACGTTAAAAAAATGTCAAACTGTTTTGAAAGTCAGAAAAAAACATAACTTAAAATATAAAGACATTATTTTGCCTAAAGAATATACAGACAGTGGTTATCACCGGGAATGCTATAAAGCATTCACAGGACTTATGAAAAAATATGTTACTTCTGAACCTGTAAGTTCTGAAAAAAACAGTGAAAAAGAAAAACCAGCCAGTGTACTTACAAGCAATAGCTCTCCAGCCACCCCGTTGATACCTGAGTTGACAATAGAACCATCTTATTATTTTACAGTCTTTAACTACCGAATCCTCAACAATATCGCAACCTACTTTAATTTCTCAATCAATAGAACCACAACCTACAACTTCCCAAGAAAAACCTCATTTACGGACTTTACCTACAGAATCTTCATCAATATTGCAACCAACTTCAATTTCTGAATCAATAGAACTACAATCTACAACTTCTCAAGAAAATGTTGAAATTTTTGAACCAGATGTTAGTGAAAATAATGATTCAACTCAAGAAGCAAATATTCTGACCGAAAGTGATGCTAGTCCTAATAACTATCAAATTGTTTGTGAATTCTGTAATAGAAAATATAAAAAATCAAGATCGAAAATATTTCCACTTCATGAAGCTGACACTAACCAATTTAAATCTAGTGTACTACCCAATATCGAAGGTCAAGAAGAGTATACAGAATTATTAAATAAACTGGAAAATTTTTCTGGTTCAAAAATACATTATCATATGGAATGTAGAGTCAATTTTAATAACAAAATATCTTCATCAAAAAAACCATTCAGTAAAAGTGATTGGCATTATCATCGAAAATATCACCAAATAGCTTTTAATGAAATAAGTAGCATCATCGAGGAAGACGTAATCAAGAAAGGGCGCTGTTATTTATTAGTATATTTACATGAACTGTATATCGATTCATTGTAGAAAATTTTTGAAGAAAATTTCGTCAAAATGAACGCCAGTTTTTCAGCACACCACCTAGAAAAAAAAATTATAAAAACATTTTCTAAAGATGTTAAATTTTTTACTATTCGTTATAAAAAAATAATAGCGCCCAATTATTTACAAGCTATAGACGATACAGTATTTGAAAATTTACAAACAGAAAATATTTTACAAAAAGCTGCATTAATTTTAAGAAAATCAATACTGCAAATAGAAAAGAAAAAGTTACCGGCTAAAAATATTACAGCACAGCATTTAATATCAGGAGAAGTTTCGATACCACAACAATTACTGGACTTTTACTTTACCCTTCTTGGTGGATGTAATCAAAAACGGAAAAATAGCTTAAAATGTGCTCGTCAAGTGCGTTCTTATTGTCAAGATGTGATTTTTGGAGTCCATAATGGTCAAGTGAAGACGTCAAAGCACATCATGTTAGGAATGACTTTAAAGAGCTTAACAAGCAGTAGAAAAATTATTGACATTATTAATAGATATGGACACTGTATTAGTTATCAAGGCGTCGAGGAACTAGAAACAGAAACAACATATACTTCTATTGAAAAGTCCAGTTTATGCCCAGAAAAGATTAAAAACAAACCTGAACTTTTTACTGGTGTGGCATATGACAATTTTGTGGAAACTACAAGCGGAAAGGATACTCTACACGACACAGTAGGAATTATTTACCAAAATATCGAGTCCAATACAACCGAAGAACCTGAGATGTCCGAAGAACCTGACATGTCCGAAGCGCCAATTCCAAATAATGAAAGCAATTCTCCACATATAAAAAAAAGAAGAAGAAGAACTTTTGAAGCAATATCTACAGAAGAGATTCCGTATCCTAAGAAACCAAAAATGACGAGCGATCTGCAATTAACGGTTGATGATATGGAAATTATACACTCTACAAACTCGCAATTATACACTGAAATAGACAAAATATGGATGATCAGTCATGCTTTGGAATTACCTGATGTTCCTATGTGGGTTGGTTTCAACAGCCGGATTTGTAATAATGATAGCCCGCAACAATTTATTTCTTATTTAACTCCAATTAATGCATCACCAACCAGTACATCCATAGTTCTAGGAACTATGGAACAAAGTAAAAAAATAGCTGAAGATTTACATCAACCTTACATACAGGTTACATACGATCTTGCGATAGCAAAAGTAGCATTTCAAATACAAGCTACGGAAAAACCTAAATTTGATAATTTATTCATACATTTAGGACCGTTTCACATAATGATGGCTTATTTTAAAGCAATCGGTAAAGTGATTAGTGACTGTGGGTTAACAAATATTATGGTTGAGAGCAGTTTGCTGGCGAATGGTTCTGTGAATGGATTTCTCGATGGAAAACACTTTAACCGCTGCAAAAGATTACATCCTTTGGTAGCATTAGGATTGGAAATACTACATTTTAAATCATTTTTACAAAATGATAATACAACATTAACGGATGATATGATAGAGGAAGTAAAAAGACTACAAAACTGTGCAATATCATCATTTCACATAGAAAATGAAGAGCTGAAGGAATTGATGAATAACTACGGTATTTACAAGCAACAATGTCTCAATGGCGAGCATGGTAAAACTTCACAATTTTACTTGATTTACATGAATCTTATACATCATTACTTGAACCTATCACGGAGCATTCGTACTGGAAATTTCGAACTTTTCATATCAGTATTGCCTAAAATTACAAATATATTTTTTGTATGCAACCAACAAAACTATGCACGGTGGACCGTAAAATATTATGATAATTTGCTGAAAGTTGCAGAAACTCATCCTGATTTGTATGAAGGATTTAAACAAGGTTGCTTTGGTATTAAAAGGACCACCAAGCCGTTTTCAAGACAACCTATTGACCTGGTATTAGAGCAAACTATAAATGCAGACGCTGCTAGAAGGCTCACAGGTGTTATACACTTCACAAATTCAATTTCAGCACGCCAACGGTGGGCTCGAAACCACGATGTAAGGTCTACAATAATAAGTCAAGTTTATCTGGAACTAGGACTACAAACTCATCAAGATGTTTCAGCAGACTTGAAACTCCATAATATCCGGAAAAATACCAAACAATTACAAAAATTTATTGCCATCTTCGATCGATTTATTAATCCCTTCAGTTTAGAAGTGCCGAAAGACCAATTAATAAATATTTCATCTGGAAAATCTGCATCACCACCGGTGGAGGCATTCCTTCTAAACATTGAAGAAAATGGAGATTATCATCGTAAAACATTCATTTCCGAATGTCTATCAGATATTAACAGATTTGAAAAAGCTATAAAGAAAACATCAATTAACAATTTTTCCAAAGATTACGAAAAAAAGAAGAAAGTTCGAGCAGGTGGTAAAATTCAAGAAATTAAAATCCAAAGAGATTTATTTGGACGTATGCTGGGAATTTCGATGGATTATAATGTAGACATTTCAAAGATTTTGTCTTACCCAATTACCTCAGTGCCATTGTCCATCTGCCATTTGGATGGCACTATTTGCAAGACCGCTAAATCTGTTTTGATGAAATTCTTAGAGAAAGAGGTCCAGCATGAGCAACCACGTCATATTGATGTTCTAATAATTGATGGTTTTTTCCTATTGCTTACGATGAAAAATGTTCCAAACAAATTTGGAAATATTTCAAAAAAAATGTTGCAAATGGTTACTCAATTGCAAGTGCCGAGAATTGACGTGATCTTTGATCAGTACTTTACACCATCGATCAAAGATTACGAACATTCCCAACGGTTTGAATCTGCGCAATTAGAGTATATCATAACTGGGCCTGAGCAAGTTCGACCAAGTGATTTCGCGAAAGAATTAAAAAACTCAAATTTCAAAGAAGCTCTTGTTGATTTCTTCATTTTACATTGGGCTACTGATGAAATGGTGCCATTTATTAGTAATAAAATTATACACAAATTTCAGAAAATGTCATTCTTTCACTGTTAATGATTCCAACAACGTTGTGTCAAGTGTTCATGAAGAGTTGTCATGTCCAGAACATGAGGAAGCAGATACTAAGATAGTATACTATGCGTGTAACATCAACTATCAAGCAAATATAGTAATCAGAAGTGTTGATACTGATATTGCCGCTATACTTGGTCATATGCATCACCTAAAAAATGATTCGCTTGTTTGGATGCTTACAGGTACTGGAAATAACTTAAGATATGTGGACCTAACAAAAATACACGCAGAGTTGGGAGAATCTATTTGTCAAAGCTTACCTGGATGTCATGCAATCACAGGATGTGATTATAATCCTGCATTTTTCAGGAAAGGGAAATTAAAACCTTACAAAATATTTAAAAAACATCAAGAATACCAGAAAGCTTTCATGAAGTTCGGTAACAGCGAATTAATTGAAAATAATGATGAACAACAAGACGTCTTTAATATTATTCAGAGATTTATATGCAATGTATACAATGTCGATGATATAATTGATGTTGATGCTGCTCGACTTCAAATTTTCATCGATTCGTATACGGTCTCTGATGTGAACGAATCTTTTGACCGAAAGAAATTGCGAAATTTCGACGCTAGCAGTCTACCACCTTGTAAAAGCAAGCTATTACAGCAATTTCTGCGAGCAAACTATGTATACAGGGTGAGTTCGACCACCCGTATTAGTCGTTTTTTTCGAAAGCGGTTAGTCGTAGATAGTTGTGTCAAAAATTTGTATTATAAAAGCCCTAATAAAGAATCGAATAGTGATAATTTTTTTTTCCGGGAAGGTCGGCTTCCCTATTAGTTTGCTCCATGATGTCCAGAACTCCGGAATTGTAAATGTAACGATAGGTCGAAAGTGGTATTGTTGAAAAGATCTTTAAAAAATAAGCAAGTTTTGTAGGAAATTTTTTTTTATTACTGCCACCCCTGTAAATTTCTATAAGTATAAATATAAATTATTATATGTTCAAAACTCCGGAATTTTAGAAAGCACGATAGGCTGAAAGTGGTGCTGTTGAAAAGCTCTTTAAAAAACAGGCAAGTTTTGTGGGAAAAATTATTTGATTACTGCCACCCCTGTTACGTAACAATCGTTTGAAATTATTAAATCAAAATTTCATAATAACGATCGAAGTCGGCATTAAAAATCTAGCAACCTTAGACATTGTCACAAGTGTTCAAACTGCCTTCCATTTACTCTTTAATACATACTACTGAGCTCTTCTGGTTATACTGTGAGTGTACAGCTTCTTCAGTGTTTAATGATCGATAGATAGGTAGCTAGATTTTAAATGAGGACTTTTAAAAAGTTCGTTATTATGACATTTTAATTTAGTAATTTCAAACAAATATTACTTAACAGGGGTGGCAGTAATAAAAAAAAATGTTCCTACAAAACTTGCTTATTTTTTAAAGATCTTTTCAACAATACCACTTTCGACCTATCGTTACATTTATAATTCCGGAGTTCTGGACATTCTGGAGCAAACTAATAGGGAAGCCGACTTTCCCGGAAAAAAAATTATCACTATTCGATTCTTTATTAGGGCTTTTATAATACAAATTTTTGACACAACTATCTACGACTAACCGTTTTCGAAAAAAACGACTGATACGGGTGGTCGAACTCACCCTGTATATGTGCTATTTGGAACAATGCTCATCTGAAAAATCCAACCATGTACCAACCACAAAATAATGGTTGGGTACAGGAAAATGACCAATACCATTTTAAATGGTTTGAAGGGGATCAGCTACCAAATTATGTCAGTGATTCTCTAAAAACTCTATCAAGTATGTAATTATTATGTCAAATTATCTATCTATATGTATACAAGGTGATTCTGTAATGAGTACCATAAATGATACAGGATGTACCTACTGTCAAAATAATACGAAAACCAAGAATAACTTTTTTCCAAAAGTGCTTCCCAAACAAGATACAGGGTGTTAAATGGTCGATTTGGAGAACACTTATTTGATCGTATCTTTTAACTGGGTTGAACAATTTAATTCATTTTTGGTAGACATTTACTACATAATAAGAATCGTAAACGGACAAAATTTTGTTGCATTTGAACAACCCAGTGGCGTAGAATTGGGGGTCATGTGACACTTTTTCCCCCCAAAAAAAGTTGCTGTTGGGTTTTTCATTTTTCTTTGTTTTTTTTAGTATTATTTGTTCAAATACAACAAAAAAGGTACACTTGTTTCATTTGCCCAGAAGCGTCCATTTCCGAGATATTCTGACTTGCGTGTCACTATGTGAAATACCAGGCTGCAAAGTTATCACAGAAAAAGTTTTATTAACAAACAAATAAAATACTTAAAGTCGAATACATCTAGGTAATAAAGTTTAATTAACAAAAAAATAAAAATTAGTAAAAATAAAATTAAAGTAAGTTTTCAGAGTGTCCTCCATTGGAACATGACCCCCAATTCTACGCCACTGGGTTGTTCAAATGCAACAAAATTTTGTCCGTTTACGGTCCTTATTATGTAGTAGATGTCTACCAAAAATGAATTAAATTGTTCAACCCAGTTAAAAGATACGATCAAATAAGTGTTCTCCAAATCGACCCTTTAACACCCTGCATCTTGTTAGGGAAGCACTTTTGGAAAAAAAGTTATTCTTGGTTTTCGTATTATTTTGACAGTAAGTACATCCTGTATCATTTATGGTACTCATTACAGAATCACCTTGTATATAAAACAGTTCCGTTACTGACTGACTGATTGACTGACAGACAACGCCCAGGTCAAACCGCTGAAGATATAAACTTGAAATTTGGACAGTAGGTTTCTTTTGTGACGTAGGCACCCACTAAGAAAGAATTTTTTGAAATTCAACCGCTAAGAGGGTTAAATAGGGTATGAAAGTTTGTATGGAAATTCGTTATTTTTGAAGTTAGAAGCACGAAATTTTGCACAGGAGTTTCTTATATAACATAGGTGAGCACTAAGAATTTTTTTTTTGAAAACTCATTCCCTAAGGGGGCTAAAAAGGGGATGAAAGTTTGTATGGAAGTTCGTCATTTTTAAAGTTAGAAGCATGACATTTTGCACAGGAGTTCCTTATATTACGTAGGTGAGTGTGTAATGTAGGTATTAATAAAATTCGAGCGAACGAGCGAAGCGAGTGATAATAATGTATTAATTATTAATTATTAATCGTAAATTAGTCTGTAATTGTAAAGTTCTAAGGAGTAGAAGAGTGAATTTTCCGTTTTCATAATTTTTTTCCTGTTTTTTCAAATTTCAATCTATATCTATTTGTTTGGTTGAATGCGCTAATCTCAGGAACTACCAGTCCGATTTGAAAAAAAAATTTTTTTGTTAGACAGCCCATTTATCGAGGAAGGCTATAGTCTATATAATATCACGATACGACCAATAGGAGCGGAGCATCAATAAAAAATGTTGCAAAAACGGAAAAAAATTATTCCTTTTGAGAGCTTCCTTTGCGTGCGCTGCGTAAACGGTTAAAGTTACGCAAAAATCATGTATGACGGAATTGTTTCCGGAAGGTTTATATATATATAGCGAACGAGCGAAGCGAGTGAGTAATGTAATTCCTAAACCACGCAACGGATTTTGATGCGGTTTTCACCATCAGTTAGATAATTTTTCACGGAAGGTTTGTATATATAGCGAACGAGCGAAGCGAGTGAGTAATGTAATTATAATATTCAAGCGAACGAACGAAGTGAGTGAGTAGTGTATTTATAATATTCAAGCGAACGAGCGAAGCGAGAGAGTAGTGTATCGCACCCGGGCGAAGCCGGACGGGGCCGTTAGTTATTCATAATTGTATTAACTTAGTTAAATTTTTACAGAAACTGACGGAGAAGGCGATATTGACAACGATCAAGCCACGGACTGGAGTAGTAGTGACGAAGATATCGACGACAACAATGAAAATTACCAATAACACATAATTGATTGAAATCATATTTTTTACTGGGCTTGAGAATAGCCGAGAGTGTAGCGGCGCTGTTGTTTACATGGCGTTGCTATAGTTCCTCTATTACAAGTCCCCAGTTCCCGAGTTCTAGCCCGAGAGCTGGTAAAAGTGTCAATTGGATTTTCAATTTATTATTAAAAAAAATAAATAAAATAATAATAAATTGAAAATATGAATTGGTGCTAGGCCCAGATAACCTTAGCTGTTGGTGGTCTTTAAAATACAATACAATATTTTTTACTTTATAATATAAGATGGCTATGAACATAATAAAACTATTTTTCATTGGATTTCTTACTACTAAAACTAGTGTTCCCTCCTATAGTAAACAATTACATTTTTAAATAAAGTTAACAAAACTCTAAGTCATTGAATTAATTGGTTATGTGCAAAATTCAAAAATTTAAAAATATTGGCGGCGGTCGACTTTTGGCGCCCTCTATATTCTTACCAAGCAAGCAAAAAAAAATGTTGAACACATGTATATTATATGGAAACTCAAAAGCTAAAACTTTTATCAACCATTTTTCGCCCCCGATTGACCGTTTTGTTGTAAAATCGAAAAAACCGTTTCCACCTCCAGTGTTGGTAATTGTGTTTTAAAGACCACCAACAGCTAAGGTTATTTGGGCCTAGCACCAATTCATATTTTCAATTCATTATTTTTTTTTTTTTAATATTAAATTGAAAATCCAATTGACACTTTTACCAGCTCTCGGGCTAGAACCCGAGAACTGGGGACTTGTAATAGAGGAACCATAGCAACGCCATGTAAACAACAGCGCCGCTACACTCTCGGCTATTCTCAAGCCACCTCCAGTGTTATTTTTGAAAATTTATAACTTTTGAATAATAAGAAATTCCAAAAAAAATTTTCCAAACAAAAGTTGTTGGATACATGCTCCTTAATATTTTTTGTAATAATAATTTTTCACGTACAAACAGTATTTACCAAGATATATGATTTCATCCCTTAAATTCAAGATGGTGGCCACCCCTTGCGGAATCTGAGGGGGGAAACTTGGCTGGAGTGTTCTAGTGGCACCCCCTATCTATCATTTAAATTAATTCATCAAAATTCTAATTAACGCAATTTCAGACGTACTTTTTCAAAATTTGATTGGACTATATATGTTTGTCTGGCTAGGGGTTAGAACCGTCAGAACTGTCTAGCTACTGAGGTAACATCTTTTGATAGTTTCCCAAATAACATATATAAATTTCAGCTTTTATACTATAACGAAAGTATACTCCTAGATAAATAATGACTCAGTATACTCATAATTTATTGAACTTTAGGGGTGCCTGGCAGGGGGTTGAAACCGTACTAAGTGTCTGGCAATGGACGACGTGATTTCTAATATTATTCCGAAGAAAATATAAAAAAAACTGAGCTTTATACTTTAACGAATTTGAGGTACTATTTTATGCACCTTTGCTACCCTCTACCTGCCAAAGTAACCACCATCCAAACTTCATAAGTCGATGATCGTTCTTATCTGTGTTGGGTACATGCGCAGAGAAATTTTCAGCTTTTATAAAATGACGAAGGTCTGGCTGTCGCGGGCTCTTGCTCTATAAAGTCAAATGCTTCAATTAATATTTAGCGTCAAACCAAATATAAAATCACAAACAAAAATCAACCTTTTTTCTCTTTTCGAAACAAACCCCAAACCACCTTTTTTAAAACTTTTATTACAGGTTACTACGACTTTCAAGTAAGTATACTAATTTATATAAGAGGTGCACGTTGAATTACGTTAAAAATAAAAATAAAAAATTGCTACACTAAAATATATAAATTCTTGGGAAAATTGTCAATACTAGATTCAGGTAATTCCTGCGTCATTCTACGGATATGAGTTAGAAACCAAATGCGTTGAAAACATAAAGTTATACATAATTAGACATGCGTATGAACGTTTGCCAAACACAAGGCCGATAACTCATTTCAGAACGGTTACAATATATACATATACATATATACATAATTTTAATTGACAGCTTTAAAAATGTCAAAAAAACAAATATAATTTATAAGTTTTCAATGTGTTGACCAAAATTTCCTTAGGCAACCCTATGTATTTCAATACAGCTCTTCGAGATCTACAATATGGCGTCAATTGTATGCTGTCATATAATGACGAAAGATAATTATGAGCTAATGAAATATGTATTTTGCACCGGAAGTGAGGTCCTCCCGGCCGTCGCACCAGGATTTGACGAGACAACCCTAGCGCTTACTCTTTGTCATACTAAATACTACCTTCCCTGAAAATTTCATCCTGTCACAATCTATTTCAATCTATCATAATTTATTGAAGTTTAGGGGTGTCTGGCAGGGGGTTGAAACCGTACTAAGTGTCTGGCAATGGACGACGTGATTTCTAATATTATTCCGAAGAAAATATAAAAAAAACTGAGCTTTATACTTTAACGAATTTGAGGTACTATTTTATGCACCTTTGCTACCCTCTACCTGCCAAAGTAACCACCATCCAAACTTCATAAGTCGATTATCGTTCTTACCTGTGTTGGGTACATGCGCAGAGAAACTTTCAGCTTTTATAAAATGAGGAAGGTCTGGCTGTCGCGGGCTCTTGGGGTATAGTATGTATTAAAGAGTAAATGGAAGACAGTTTGAACACTTGTGACAATGTCTAAGGTTGCTAGATTTTTAATGCCGACTTCGATCGTTATTATGAAATTTTGATTTAATAATTTCAAGCGATTGTTACTTAACAGGGGTGGCAGTAATAAAATAATTTTTCCTACAAAACTTGCCTATTTTTTAAAGCGCTTTTCAACAGCACCACTTTCAACCTATCGTGCTTTCTAAAATTCCGGAGTTTTGAACATATAATAATTTATATTTATACTTATAGAAATTTACAGGGGTGGCAGTAATAAAAAAAATTTTCCTACAAAACTTGCTTATTTTTTAAAGATCTTCTCAACAATATCAGTTTCGACCTATCGTTACATTAACAATTCCGGAGTTCTGGACATTCTGGAGCAAACTAATAGGGAAGCCGACCTTCCCGGGAAAAAAAATTATCACCATTCGATTCTTTATTAGGGCTTTTATAATACACATTTTTGACACAACTCTCTACGACTAACCGTTTTCGAAAAAAACGACTGATACGGGTGGTCGAACTCACCCTGTATATAGGTGATTAGGTAATAATGAAAAACAGTTAAATTCCATTCAGATTATTTTTTATTAACTTCCCATTGGAAGTTATTGTAATGGGTCCGAAAATCGAAATTAAAAAGGAAAAAAAATTTTTATGTTTCAAGGTCACTACACTATTTTTACACTACTTTTAGAAAGATGTCTGTGTGTGTGTGTGTGTGTGTGTACGTATGTACGTACGTACGTACGTACGTATGTATGTGTCAATTTCTTTCTAAGACGAAATCTCGAGAACGAAAAATGATATCGACTACGTTGGGGTGCCAATCGACGCGTATTAACGTATATATGATCTGAAAGGAATTTTTTTAAAATCGGTTCAGCCGTTCTTTTTTCTTAACCAAATAACCTCCAAAAAAGTAGATTTTACACAATATCTCGCGAACAAAAAATTATATCGACTTCGTAAGGGTGTCAATCGAGGCGTGTTAACGTCATTTTGATTCGACATAAATTTTATAAAAATCGGTTCAGCCGTTTTTTTTTTTTTTTTTTTTAAATATTGATGTTTTGATGATTAAAATGATTACTTTTCTGTGTAATATCTAATTTAATTATTATTATTAAATATTTATCAAACTGGGAAGTTCGTCGTGTGGACCTCAAGGGTCGCACTTTAGTCCTAATAAACGACCCACCTCACGGCTTGTTTTTTAATATCGTGGTCAATAACTTTTTCCTATAACAGATAGTCTCTTTCCAAAGGTCGATGTGCAATATTTAGTATTTACCGCTGCGTACTCTAAGAAAGTTAAGATCCGTATCCGTATTCGCGGATCTTGAGACCAAATATCCGTATTCAGGTCCGTATCCGCGGATATACATTTTTAACGATCCGGCACATCACTAATTACGTAGCACGAAAACATACGTCAATTTAACAAACCTGTAAAATCGGAGAAACATTGAATGCTTCGTTGAAGTGCAATAATTTTTTTAAATATGAATAAACTTCAAACGATATCACGTGATCAAAAACAGTGCGTGACGTCAAAGCTTGACTTGAGTGGCCGTTGTCATAGAAACATAGCTTAGATTGTTTACATCATGTTTGCATAAAATATAGTCCAGTAATTTTAGATTCCCACTGCAGAATAATTCCCAGTTAGCTGATTTTTTTTTATATACCTTCGTTATGGTGTTATAAAAAACGTGTAAAAAGTCCCCATCGATATCTTGCCGGCGTTGCCAGATATTCGAGGTTTAAGTTCACGATATACGGTTTTTTGCGAATGTCTCGGTTCCGTTCCATTTTTGATAAAAAATGGTTAATATCAATCTTGTAGAGGACAAAATTCTCTACGACTTTTGTATAAACATTTTTTGTCTACGATTCATAGTTTTACTTATTTAAGTACCCGTGGCTTCCTCCCCCTCGATTTTTCATAACGGTATTATGCTGCTTCCCGAGGGCCTAACATAATAATTTGTACCTTTATTTTAAATTGAACTTAAAGTTAACGATTAATTATAATTTTATCGAAATTAATGCAGTAGCTCTCTATTTATAAGCAACCAAACATACAAATCGACAGCAGTGAAACAGACAGACGGACAAACCATTTTTTTTGGAAAATACGATATTTATACTTGACATCAATTATAAAGGCCATTCGTAAAGTAATTTTGTAAAAAAAATTTACAAGGATTGAGAGAGTGCGATTTAAGTATGAGTATGCATTCTCATACCTTATAACTAACTCTACTAAGAATAGCCCGGAGTAGCCATACTTTTAATTTTTTTTCAAAATTCCTTTACGAACAGTCATTATAATTGTTATAAAGACTATTCGTAAAGGAATTTTGTAAAAAAAATTAAAAATGTGGCTACTATTACTAGGGTGTGTTATACGGTATGCAAATGCATACTCGTACTTAATCCGCACTCTCTCAATCCTTGTAAATTTTTTTTACAAAATTACTTTACGAATGGTCTTTATAATTGTTGTCAAGTATAAATATAGTATTTTCGAAAAAAAATTGTCTGTCTGTCTGTCTGTTTGAGTGCTGTCGATTTGTATGTTTGGTTGCTTATAACTAGATAACTACTGCATTAATTTCGATAAAAATTATAGTTAATCGTTAGCTTTAAGTTCAACTTAAAATAAAGCTACAAATCATTTAGTTAGGCCCTCGGGAAGCAACATAATCCCGTTATGTAAAATCGAGGGGGAGGAAGTCGCGGGTACTTAAATAAAAAAATTATAAATCGCAGACAAAAAATGTTTATACAAAAGTTGTAGATAATTTCGTCCTCTACAAGATTGATAATAACCATTTTTTGCAAAAAATGGAACGTAACCGAGAAATTCGCAAAAAACCGTCTATCGTGAACTTGAACCTTAAATATCTGGCAACGCCGGCACGATATCGTTGGGGACTTTCTACACGTTTTTTAAAACACCATATCGAAGGTATATAAAAAAAATCGGCTAACTGGGAATTATTCTGCAGATGGGGCGTTTAAATGTCTAAAATTACTGGAGTAATATACAATACTCTATTTAGTCCAGTCACGAGAGGAAGTCCACCTTGCGTTTTGTGCAGCAAATGATTTAATTTTTTTGTGTCCTCAAGCAAGTTTGCGACCTCTAAAACAGGGCGGGAGAGTTTCGGTGGGCTAAAAACCACGATTTTTTGGCACTTTTTTCGGTTGGGGTTACAGTTCTGAGTGCATTAGAATATTTAGGTTACAGAAAAGAATTATAAGAACTATTTACAACTTACCGTACAGAGAATCGTGTAAAGAAACATTTAAAAAATACAACATTCTTACCTACTATAGTCTATATGCATTTGAACTAATACTTTATATTAAATCAAACTTAAAAACTAATATTCAATTAAACATTGATATTCACAGTTATAATACGCGAACTTGCAACGATGTATATACAGGGTCTTCAAAGTTAAGTCGGCACTATTGCTAACTTCGTTATTTTTGGATCTACAAAATCGGTTAAATTAGCAAACTAGAAGTATTTTTTCCGCTGAATAAAACGATGAAAACAGAAAAACAATTGAGAATCGCGTTTTCGAGTTATGATTGTCAGAGTCACTAGGAGTGTTGCAAGCGGGCTACAAAATGCTTGGACCAAGAGGGTGATGTTTTTGAGAATCTTATTTGAATTTTGTTTTCTTCCAAGTTATAGAATAATTTGAAATAAACGATATTTTTCACCTCATGGATATTCTTGTCACTTTCTATTTTATGGTGAGCCAAAGCTGCCACTAACACAGCTACCTTTAATTTGAATTTGAAAAATCGTTATTAACTTAGTCATTTTTGACATAAGGATAGAAGACTACGGGACACTTTTTGTTCAGAATTCAACTGTCTATCGATTGTGAATATTGTATACCGGGTGTATCATTTAAAAAAATAGAAATTTTTGATAAAACTCGAAAACGCGATATTCAATTGTTTTTCTGTTGTCATCGTTTTATTCACCGGAAAAAATACTTCTAGTTTGCTAATTTAACCGACTTTGTAGATCCAAAAATAACGAAGCTAGCAACAGTGCAGTGCCGACTTAACTTTGAAGACCCTGTATAGAAAACTACCGTACTACTAAATATGCGAACAGCCCTATATGTAAAGGAAGTTACTATTTTAATAATCTGCCAGACGAACTAAAAAATATAGACAATATAGAGACCTTTAAAAAAAAATTAAAAAATCATTTAATCAATAAATGTATGTACACTTATTAATGTGTCAAGTTTTAAATGTTATGTACGATATTTTAAATGTTTAATGTTTTATTTTAATATGTAATTGTGACGATTTTATACCTGACAAGGTCTTCAAGGAATAAAGTATCTATCTATCTATCTATAACATGGAAACGGCTGGTCCTAACGAAAAAATGGCCCTATTCAAAATTAAAGGGGACAAAAATTTACTTCAAAATGCACTAGTCAAGTATGTTTATGTTCCCATTTTTACCGGCTCTACAGAACTTAGAAAACCGCCAAAATTTACCAAAATAAAAAAAAGCATTTTTTCAAGCTTTTAATTATTGAAAAACTCAAATAGCCTATAACCTTCCTTAATAAACGGGATATCTAACAAAAAAAAAAATCAAATCGGACTGGTAGTTCCTGAGATAGCGCGTTCAAACAAAAAAAAAATAAACTCTTTTTTTGTTTGAACGCGCTAATCTCAGGAACTACAAGTTCGATTTAAAAAAATTTTTTTGTTAGATAGCCCGTTTATTAAGGAAGGTTATAGGCTATTCGATTTTTTTTTTAATTCAATCCCAAAGGGGGTAAAACGTGGGTGTAGGATTTTTTGTTATTACAATAAATCCTACACTCCCGTTTTCACCCTTTGCGATTGAATTTTTAAAAAAACTCGTATAGGGTCTCATTGATTACTACTTTGCTTCTTTTACAGACTGCTAGGTCCTGAGATTAGCGCCTTCAAACAAAAAAGAGTTTTTTTTTTGTTTTCCTAAGTTCTCTAGAGTCGGTAAAAAACGAAACAAAAACATATTTGACTAGTGCATTTTCAAGTAAATTGTATGCCCTTTAATTTTGAATAGGACCATTTTTTCGATAGGACCAGCCGTTTTTATGTTATAAGGAAAAAACCGAAAAAAGTGCAAAAGAATCGTGGTTTTTTGCCCACCAAAACTCCCCCGCCCTGTTTTAGAGGTCACAAACTTGGATTTGACATCTCCTAAACATGCTTGAGGACACAAAAAAATAAAATCATTTGCTGCACAAAACGCAAGGTGGACCTACCTTTTGAAGCTCTCGTGACTGGACTAATTTTTCAACAGTCTATTTTTTACTTCCCACCTCTACTATGGTAGGGAAGTAATGGATTCAGTCCGAAAACAATATTTCGAGATTTTAACAGATTTTCACGTTTTGAGACCCTAGCAATCGTTTAAGATCATTTTCTGACTGATGTCTGTATGTGTGTGTGTATGTGTGTATGTGTGTGTGTGTGTATGTGGTCAATTTTTCGCCTTCGATATCTTAAGAACGGAACAACATACGGGCATGCCGATTGTTCTATTGTGTTTATCAGCCTTTAACTTAGATCTGATTAGATTTTGAGTCAAATCGGTTCAGTGGATCCTGAGATATTCAAAAAAACGTCCTCAATGTCACGTATTAACATAGGTAAAAAAAAATATAAATGAATTCTAGATGTTATAATATGAAAAAAATGTAAATATTTTTTTTCTCTAAAATGTATAGTTTTCGAGAAAAAAAATATTTTACTAAAAAAAATAAAAATTGTACGTAAATCAAGGTAACCATGATTTTTGCTATATTAAGCTAGCCATCAATAGATCACCAAACAAAAAAGAGGGCCATGCTTTTTTCAAAGAATAAAAATTAAATTGTGTTTTAAAGACCACCAACAGCTAAGGTTATTTGGGCCTAGTCAAAGAATAAAAAAAAAGAGTGTTTATTTTTTGCAAATATTTACTAGGTGGGAAGTATAGGACTGGTCATCAGTCGAATTTTTAGTTTTTAGCAAGGTTAGCTATAACCTTGGTTTTTTTATTATTTATAGTATTAGTAGATAAATGAATGCACGTCCTTCACTATTATGACATGTCGACTTGGCATGAGCAAAAACGCATTTAGCGGGCGGGGCCTACATATAAATATTTTAAAAATTATTTTTGAGCTTATTTGAAATCAGAACGAATGTATTCCTTGGTCATTGATATTTCTGGAACTGTCAGCTCTATATTACTTCCCACCTCTATTATGGTAGGGAAGCTATGGATTTAGTCCGAAAAAAATATTTCGAGTCGTTTAAGATCATTTTCTGACTGATGTCTCTCTCTCTCTCTCTCTATCTCTCTGTCTGTGTGTGTCAATTTTTCGCCTTCGATATCGTAAAAACGGAACAACATACGGCCATGCCGATTGTTCTATTGTGTTTATCAGCTTTTAACTTAGATCTCATTAGATTTTGAGTCAAATCGGTTTAGTGGATCCTGAGATATTAAAAAAAACGTTCTCAATGTCACGTATTAACATAGGAAAAAAAAATATAAATGAATTCTAGATGTTATAATATGAAAAAAATGTAAATATTTTTTTTCTCTAAAATGTACAGTTTTCGAGAAAAAAAATTCGACTGATGACCAGTCCTATACTTCCCACCTAGTAAATATTTGCAAAAAATAAACACTCTTTTTTTTATTCTTTGACTAGGCCCAAATAACCTTAGCTGTTGGTGGTCTTTAAAACACAATTTAATTTTTATTCTTTGAAAAAAGCATGGCCCTCTTTTTTGTTTGGTGATCTATTGATGGCTAGCTTAATATAGCAAAAATCATGGTTACCTTGATTTACGTACAATTTTTATTTTTTTTAGTAAAATATTTTTTTTCTCGAAAACTATACATTTTAGAGAAAAAAAATATTTACATTTTTTTCATATTATAACATCTAGAATTCATTTATATTTTTTTTTACCTATGTTAATACGTGACATTGAGGACGTTTTTTTGAATATCTCAGGATCCACTGAACCGATTTGACTCAAAATCTAATCAGATCTAAGTTAAAGGCTGATAAACACAATAGAACAATCGGCATGCCCGTATGTTGTTCCGTTCTTAAGATATCGAAGGCGAAAAATTGACCACATACACACACACATACACACATACACACATACACACACACATACAGACATCAGTCAGAAAATGATCTTAAACGATTGCTAGGGTCTCAAAACGTGAAAATCTGTTAAAATCTCGAAATATTGTTTTCGGACTGAATCCATTACTTCCCTACCATAGTAGAGGTGGGAAGTAAAAATATTTTACTAAAAAAAATAAAAATTGTACGTAAATCAAGTTAACCATGATTTTTGCTATATTAAGCTAGCTATCAGTAGATCACTAAACAAAAAAGAGGGCCATGTTTTTTTCCAAAGAATAAAAAAGAGTGTTTATTTTTTGCAAATATTTACTAGGTGGGAAGTATAGGACTGGTCATCAGTCGAATTTTTTTTCTTTGGCGCTCGTGTAACAAACATCATATTGATAAAAATCGTCCTCATTACGCCCTAGATACACAATTATTATTGCTTTTTTGATTACATTTAAAAAATTTGTTCAAATTGCAACATCACAATATGATAAGTTGTGACCATGGATAAAATCGACAAAACTAAACCCAAATTGATTCTGAAAAATCCACAAGTTGAAATATTGACGTCTCTGTGATCGACTTGGCCCGAAAACAGCTTCAGATATTCTCTGGTCGTTTTGTCGTAACTCGCTGGCAATTCATATAACAGTTTATCTGCTATTTTTGAGGTTAGATTCGCTTTAGTGATCAGAGAATGACACTTCAAGGATAGATAATACATTTTCATCTGGAAAAAAAACATTTAAAAACGTAACATATTGTGTATTGTCTAAGTTAATTAAAAATAATGGCCTCTTTTTTCCTTAATTACTAAAACTAGACATTTTTTACTTGATTACTAATTAGTAATTACAAATTACACTTACTATCAAAGATAGTATCCATAAACAGGCTAAAATTCTTACTGACGACTGCTCTGTAGGCAGGCGCCTCCAGAGTACCAATCCCCAATGGATATCGTTCAAGACATAAGCACATAGTACTATAATGATAAGCAATAAGTCGAGGTCAAATATCGAGTTCACCAAGTGGATACTGTCACAGAGTTGGTTATGTGCTCTCATTAATACTGAAAATGTAAAAATAGTTTTTCTAAAAAAAAAGACACGAACAAGTGCGAGTTAGGCTCGCGCACCGAAGGTTCCGCACCATCCACTATATTATTTTTCGCAAGAACTGCAAACAGCAAAAGCAGGAATGTAAGTTCATTTAAATGTAAACAAAATGTGATTATGTTAGCTGAATAATTCCACCTGAGATTGTAAATTAATGATTTACCTTATTTCGTGCAAAATTTCAAGACTCTAGGATCTAGGTCAACGGGAAGTAACCTATTGGTTTCGATCACGGTCAATCTTGAATTTTTTACAGGATTATGGGGTTGTAAACCTTAGTATTTGATATTAATTTCAATTTGATACCTCTAGCCGTTACTGAGAAAAAGGCTCTTGACGGACAGAAAGACGGAAAACAAAGTGATCTTATAGGGTTCTGAGGTACGGAGCCCTAAAAACACTAATCGCAGTACCACACCCTGATGACGAAGTAATGTATTATTTTTTAAGAAAAGATTTTGATATCGGAGAACTTACCGGAAATAGAATTATATTCCAAATTCGGAATCTTACTGCTTACAGTGATAATTTTGTTATCCATTTTCGGAAAAATGAACTTATTTTTAAGTATTTTTTACAACGCCTGCTCTGGAAGTTGACTTTTCGAGCGCTGTATGTCATCTCCGAATTACACAATAATCTCATACTTGACTATATGTGTTTCATAAACGCACATGTTCGGTTAAATATCACATAACTGCACGGATTCCGCCTAAACTATACTACTATAGAAATATAACCTCACGAACACAATCTGTACTTAACTCACTCTGTCTTTTTCACTTTACTAGAGACTACTGAAACGCCATCTAAAGTCGCGATAATAATTTACTTTTTATCGTTCATGTATAATAATTAAATTAGGTGTAAAAAAATGAAAATTCAATAAAAAATCATTTTAATATTGCAATTTTTTATAAATCAACTCAAATTTAAACTGTCCAAAAACGGTGCAAAGGTGGCCAAAAACGGTACTTCTACCCTATTTCTCTCAAAGTCAACTTCCAGAGCAGTAGTTGTAAAAAGTATTGTATGCTACAGGTGGGATAAGTAGCAAATATGACAGTCGTGATTACGACATTCGCTGTAAGGTTTATGAGGCATTCGTATGAAGACTCGTGTGATTGTCGCAACTCGCCTAACGGCTCGTTGCGACAAACCACACTCGTCTTCATACGAATGCCCCATAAACCTTACGCTCATGTCGCAAAACACGACTGTCAGATTATTTGCCACTTATCCCACATGTATCATAAATTACTATTATTTAATAATTTGAAGCGTTGTTCAATTTGATACAAAATCTGTATGAACTGAAAAATCGTTAAAATTGAAAGATATTTAAGCAGCGTATAAACATTATTCTTGATACAAATTCGTTCGATAAATAACTAAAAAAAATTCCAGCTATTGAAAATGTAAGAAAGTGACCAGTTATCACAAAAAATTGAAATGAAATTTTAGATTTTCGCTTCTTGTAAAATTCGTCTTTATTAAATTTTAGTGAACTGTCAATTATTTCGACATTTTGACAAACTGTGACCATTTTGGAGCATCGTATTCGTAACTTGCAAAATTGAAACAAAGATTGAATAAAACTTTATTATCTTTACAAATGTTCTCAATTTCAGTATAAAAGTAATTTTATAAATCGCTTGTTTTCCAGATATTTTTTTTAATTTGTTGTCATTTTTGTTAAAAAATGACAGTCCCGTTACGTCGAAAAGTGTTTAGAAACCACCGGAAAATATAATAAAAGACATCGTGGAATATTTTTTTTTTACAGTTAAAAGATTGTTTTAAATTCTCGTCCTCTAAGAACTTAGCTTTTACCAATAACACTTCTGATTTTTATTTACAAAAATAAATATACGTATCTATATTTTTAGAAACTATTAAATTTTTACAATTTATATATTATTTAAAGCAGTATTAAAAATTCTGTTGTATTTTAAATCATAACGATAAATAATAATAATAATAATAAAGATAAATAATTCGTAAACCATTTTATAGAGAACAAAATATTGATGTTATGGCCTTTTTCCATAAATATAAGTATATTAATAACTATAATTTAGAGCACTATTTTCAGTTCTGAAAATTTATTACCACGTATCACAACTTGAGTTTTAAAAATAAAATTATCGCAATTATCCACAAAGTGAGGAAATTCATTTCAAAAACAGTTTTGTTCATGTTTAAATAAAAAAAAACTGCTGGGACGATTTTGATAAGAACAATTCGGATCATAAATAGACGTTAATACACTTCTATTGACATCCTAAAAAAGTCGATATCATTTTTTATTCGCGAGATTTCGTGCGGGAAAATGACCATGAACGCACATACGTACACACACACACACATCTTTTCAAAAATAGTGTAAAAATACTGTAATAACCTTGAGACGTAGAAATATGTTGAAAATTTTGATTTCTATTTTCGGACCAAATACAATAACTTCCCTAAAATATATACTGGGAAGTTAATAATAGAATGAAAAAAAGACTTGGTGTATGGGTAAAACCACACTGCCAACTTCCCATTGGGTGCCCTTAGAGATTAGAGACCAGTCTAACGTAGAAAAACTATTTGCAATATAGATTAACATTTTACAGTAGTTTTTTGAAGTGAAAACTTTCTTAGGTGCGTTAGGCATGGCTGGGTACTGAAAAAATGTGAAGCGTTCGAACTACTTCCGCAAGAATTCGCAACCCTACCGTAAGAATTCGCAACATACTTATGTCATAAAAAACGGCCGTCTACATCACTTCGTTTCATAACGCAGTGGTTACGTCCTTTACCTTCTATGCATAGGAACCCGGGGTTGAGGCCTGATGGCAGCGTAGAATTTTTGGCGTTTTTTTTTCTAAATTCTACATTATATTTATTTATTTATTTTTTTATTTTTGTTTTATGCTTTCTTTGACAATAATTATAATTTTTTTGAAACCCTAGCAATCGTTTAAGATCATTTTCTGACTGATGTCTGTATGTGTGTGTGTGTTTGTCTGTGTTTGTTTGTGTGTGTGTGTGTGTGTGTGTTTTTTTTTTTTTTTTTTTTCTTTTTTTTTTATAGCGAAGGAAATTCTTTTACGAATCTCGGGCTTAGTTGCCTGGTATGTCGGACTCGAACATTAACTTAAGGTCTCCTGATGCTAATACCGACTAAAACCTCCGCTATCCTCTGAACTCTGATCCCCCACGGTATCCGCCGTTAGGCATTACTTCGTGGGGGGAGGATTTAGCTACTGCTCTTCCTTCTGGTAGCTAAGATGTTATTACTTCTTTCTTCTAGATGTTGTTGTCATTCGCTCTTCTTCTTTCGATGGAACGCAGGTCTGTAAGGACCTTTGTTGCAAACGTGCTTATAGCGTTCCATGCGGCTTTTGACGACAACATTATTTCTACTAGTGACTCTGGTTGGATACTCTGGTGCAAGATATTTTCTAGTTGATCACGCTGTGGATAAAATCGCGGGCATACAAAGAAAATATGCTCCGCATCTTCATTGACTCCTGGGCAGGACGGGCACTCCGGGGAATTATCGTGCTTGAAGCGGTGTAAATAAGCCCGGAAACAGCCGTGACCTGATAACATTTGTGTAAGGTAGTAGTTGACCTCACCGTGATTACGATTCAGCCAGACGTCAATCCTTGGTATTAGGCGATGCGTCCACCTGCCCTTTTTTGCAGCATCCCACTGGGATTGCCATTGTGCGATGCTTTTTTGTCGTTCATCTGCCCTGAGTTCTTCAGGGCTCACTGTAGTTGACCTTTTCCGATAATAGAGGTTTCGTCTTTCCTCAGCAAGAACTCGAAGTGGCAGAGCTCCAGAAATGAGGCACACTGCCTCTTCAGATATTGTCCGAAAGGCGCTAGCTACTCTTAAGGCACTAAGATGATATACTGGTCCAGCTTTCCGCCATGAATCTTGGGTGTCTAGCGTGTCTGCCCATATAGATATTCCATAAGTCAGCACCGATGTCACTACTGATGACAGTAGTAGTCTCCGGTTTTGCTTTGGACCCCCAACATTCGGCATCAGTCGTGCTAAAGAAGCTCTTACTGCTGATGCTTTGTTGGTAACATGTTCCACTTGTTGCTTGAAGTTAAGTCGTGCATCAAGCATCACTCCCAGATATCGGATATATGGTTGTGATGTGATTTCTTGATCTCCGACTTTCAACTTGATTGTTTCCACCGCTTTCCGGCTAGTAATAAGTACTGCTTCGGTCTTGTGTTCAGCCAGTTTAAGATTCACTGTGTCCATCCATCGGTTAACTTGCTCAAAGGTAATGGTAAACAGACGGCGAATCTCGTCAAGGTGTTTGGCGACGATCACTACGGCAGCATCATCTGCATACGCTACCAGTTTGACGCATCTCGGTAATTTAAGTCTCAGGAGCCCGTCGTACATGATATTCCACAACAGTGGTCCAAGGATAGAGCCTTGCGGCACACCTCCGGTGATATCGTACTCTACTGGGCCATCTGCTGTGTCGTACTTAAGAACTCTGTCGGTAAAATAGCTTGCTACTATCGTACACAAATATTCTGGAACGTTTTTGTTTCGAAGAGCTTGCATGATGCAGTCCCAATTGGCGGAGTTGAAGGCATTTCTGATGTCTAAAGCGGCCACCAGGCAATACTCTTTCGTACCACCTTTCCATCTGGTTCCTGCGATTGCATCCTTGGCCATGTTGACAACCAAGCTGATCGCGTCCAAGGTCGATCGTCCCTTCCGGAACCCATACTGATTATCAGCCAAGAGTGGGTCGACTATTGCTTCTATTCTTTGGTGAATTATGCGCTCGAATATCTTGCCCGCCGTGTCTAACATGCAGAGTGGACGGTAAGATGACGGTTCTTCTGGTGGCTTTTTCCCTTTCGGTAGTAATACCAGCCGTTGCTGTTTCCACTTTCTAGGAAAAGTCCCCTCCTTCAGGCAAGTGTTGTAGACGTCGAGGAATAACTCAGGCGCTGCTTTTATAGATGTTTTTAAAGCAATATTAGGGACTCCGTCCAATCCCGGCGCTTTGTTGTTCCCGACGCGGTTACAAGCCTCCATTAGTTCTTCTTTCGTGACAGGTGGAATGTCTTCTGAATTGAACTGCACCGATGTGTGGATGAAATCACATTGCCGCGGAAACAGCGCAGTTACGATCTTCAGTAGGAGTTGTGGGCACGTTGGCGATGGCATTGGCTGGCTTTTCAGGTGACTCATGACCACCTTGTATGGTCAACCCCATGGATCCCGCTCTACTTCATCAATGAGTTCCGTCCAGCAGCGTCTTTTGCTTTCTTTGATGGCTTTGTTTAGATTCCGACGCGCCTGTTTGTACTCTGCCACCAGCTCTGCAGAGTTAGGTCGTCGGTAGCCACGCTGGGATGTTCTTCTTTTCTTAAGACACTCTGACCGGAGCGTTCTGATTTGGTCGTTCCAGCAGTGCACAGATGGTCGTTGGTTATTGCTACGTTTACGAGGCATGCTGGCGTCACAAGCTCGTGTCAGTCTCGTCAATAGGTCTTTGGTCTTATCTTCTGCAGGTCCAGTGATAATCGGGTCACAGTCTAAAGCTACCAGTAAAGCACTTGGGTCAAATGATTTCACCTTCCAGCCGATAATCTTGGGTTGCTTATCAGATCTTCTAGGGCTCTGGTCTTTTGATATTTCCCAGAGAATTGCATTATGGTCGCTGGCAGTGTAGATGTCCCTCACCCTCCAGTTGCAGATGCTTCTGGCGAGGCTGCTGCTGACAAAAGTGAGGTCTACAATGGAACTTGCATTGCCTTTGGTGTAGGTTGGCGTGTCACCACAGTTCAGCAAAACCACATCTAGCGCGGTAAAAGCCTCTAGCAGTGCTTTTCCTCGGGCGTTGGTATGCTTGCTACCCCAGTCGACCGCCCAGGAGTTGAAGTCCCCGGCTATTGCCACTGGATGATGTTGCTTTGCGTCCACGGTCAGTCGATCCAAGAAGTCAGTAAATTCAGCAATGGAGAGGCTAGGAGGTGCGTAGCAGCTGTAGGAGCGGATGCCATCTATTGATGCTGCTACAAAGCCGGCGCTGCCATTGTTAACTACATTCTGGAAGGAGAGTTTACCACAGGACCAGATGACAGCTTTAGCGGTGATGTCTGTCTCCCATAGTTGGCCGGTGAGATGTTTATATGGCTCCGATAGAAACACAAGATCAACTTTTAAATCTCGTACTGTCTGCATGAGCAAATCATGCGCAGCTTCACAGTGATTAATGTTGAGCTGCAGTATCTTCATGTTCGTTTATTTGTCAGCTTCTGGAGTGCTTCCTGGAAGACCGGGCATCGACCAGCGCCAGACCGGTGAGCAGTATCCTGAGAACCAGGTTTTTCCGCACATAAAATACATTCCACCTTATTTGGGCATTGAGCAGCTTGATGACCTGTTTGCCCACATTTGATGCAAAGCCCAGATCGGTTGACCTCGCTTTTGCATTGAACTACTGTGTGTGTGTGTGTGCGCGCGTGTGTGTGTGTGCGTGTGTGTGTGTGTGTGTGTGGTCAATTTTTCGCCTTCGATATCGTAAAAACGGAACAACATACGGGCATGCCGATTGTTCTATTGTGTTTATCAGCCTTTAACTTAGATCTGATTAGATTTTGAGTCAAATCAGTTCAGTGGATCCTGAGATATTAAAAAAAACTTTCTCAAAGTCACGTATTAACATAGGTAAAAAAAAATATAAATGAATTCTAGATGTTATAATATGAAAAAAATGTAAATATTTTTTTTCTCTAAAATGTATAGTTTTCGAGAAAAAAAATATTTTACTAAAAAAAGAAAATTGTACGAAACCAAGGTAACCATGATTTTTGCTATATTAAGCTAGCCGTCAGTAGATCACCAGACAAAAAAGAGAGCCATGCTTTTTTCAAAGAATAAAAATTAAATTGTGTGACCACTAATAGCTAAGGTTATTTGGGCCTAGTCAAAGAATAAAAAAAAAGAGTGTTTATTTTTTGCAAATATTTACTAGATGGGAAGTATAGGACTGGTCATCAGTCGAATTTTTTGTTATAAAAAACCGCCAATTCAAATTTTTTGAAACCTTATCTTGTTGTAAATAACTTTAATTCGAAAGGACAAATCTGTTTTGGAAATAACCTCCTTATTTTTAATGTATATATAGGGTGTCTCAGATCTATCGTTCACGGACAGGACACTGAAATAGAGAAAAAAAAATTGGCAGTCATGGGAACTTCCGGCAGAAGTGAAAACTTTTTGAAACTTAAAT